>CAUYQU010048855.1:0-45523 GCA_963574635.1 Cheracebus regulus | reverse complement strand
GGCATAAAAGAGGTTTTTAATACCCATTTTTAGACTGTATTCTAGCCTGGGCAATAAAACAAGAATCCCATTCTCTCTCCCTCTTTCTCTCCCTCTTTCTCTCTTTCATTCTTTTTTTTCTTTCTTTTGCTGTTTCTTTCTCCTTTTCTCTCTTTTTCTAAAATCTCTTCCTCTTTTCTCTTTCATTCTTTTTTTCTTTCTTTTGCTGTTTCTTTCTTTCTCCTTTTCTCTCTTTTTCTAAAATCTCTTCCTCTTTCTCTCTTTCATTATTTTATTCTAAAAATAAAAATTAAAAAAAAAAGAAATAACAAATACACATTAATCACAAACTTTAATCTTAATACTAATTGGATAGACTCAAACAGTTATACTTTCCTTTCCTGACCGACACTCATGGTCTGTTGTTTGTAGCTACGACAATTCAGATTCTTGTAGCTGCTGAGCATATAAACATTTAAATTTTCTATATATTTACATGCATCTAGGATGCTTCATTCTCAAATCAGGATTCCCCAGTTTTTTTCAAAATCAATACATTTCTAGACCTTCAGCTCTCATATTTGGGAACCCTGTTCTCTACAATATCAAACATATTAAGATGATGTCTCAATCACATTAAATATAATTTCAAGATTTTAATAGTTTGCCTTTTGATATATTTAGCCACAAAGAACTAATTTAAGTCACAGCTGGTCATGATTTCTCAGCAATTATCATGCATATTTGCTAATCCTTCCAAAGGAGAAAAGAATCTAACCTATAAATTACTAATGTAAAAAGCTTTATAAATAATAAAATGAAAATGAATGCTTTATAAATAATAAAATGAAAATGAATGAATGGCAGGTATTTTATTGAATATTAATCTCAATTTTGTAACTTATTATATTTAGAATCATATGAATGGTTTTCTTTTTCTTTTTTATTGCTATATAGTAGTTGTACAAATTTGGGGGGATCTATGATATTTTGGTACATGTATACAATGTGTAACAATTAAGGTGGGGCAATTGGGATATCCATCACCTTAAACATTCATCTTTGCATTGGGAACATTCCAATTTTTCTAGCTATTTTGAAATATACAATCAATTATTCTTAACTATAGTCTCTCTACTGTACTATCAAATGAAGGTATTTTTAGATATCAAACAATAAGCCTCTGAAAAACTGGAGGCCCGGTATGCTGTTCTAGCAGTGCCCAATGGCCCTGCCCTATTCATACTTTGGAATAAATCAACTCATCTTGACGTTTCTTCTTTCACTGCTCCATAACCCTTGAGTAATTCTTAACCTTTGGAATAAACAAAATAATGCTTGTGGGGTAATCAGATTTGGTCATCTAAGAAGAACAGGCTTAAGAGAAGATGTTTAGACTGTTATTTATGTCTAGAAATTTTAGCAAATTCCCATAGTTTCATTTGGAAGTTTGTTACTTTTTTTCTGAACTTTACAAAATTATTCTAGATGTTTAGGCCTCCCTGCTGTTGCCATCTGTCATGATGTGTCAGTTGCATTGCAAAGAAACTACTGTTGGAAAGTAACAAAGGTCAGTCAGTATGATTACAATGAGTTACCTAACATAACTTGCTAACTTACCTCCACAAATTAAAGATACCTGTGAATCTGTTAGACTCTGCTTCTTTGTGCTTATATACATAATTAACTTAAACAAATCACTGGCCACTTCTCAAACATATACACACATCTAAAGACAACAATTCATTGTCAACTCAGCTACCACCTTTGGGGGACTAGGAATGAACTGGGTCTCAAAACCAGAAATGGAAAAAGAACTTTTTCATTTTTAGTTTGACAATGGAAATCAGATGTAGAAATAATATAGTATGCCAGCAAAAGTCTTCTTTCTTAATGTTTGTGTCTGTTGGCAGCATAAATGTTGACAATCTCACATGCAATCCTGCTCTGCTTAGATCTGCAGACTTAACTGTGTTTAAGTAGTTCAGATAACCTTTAAATAAGCATCTGAATTTCTGGGTGCTTATGGAAAATGAACCAAATTCCTCTTCTTTTAAGATTTACATATATCTGAGGCTAACACATTCATGTAAAAATAATAGAAGGTTTTGCTTTACATACCTAGGTTTACCATTAATATTAAACAATGAATTTAATGTTGTTAGCCACGTGGTACTTCATTCATTTCAATGAGCAGAGATGTTTTGTGTTTATTTTCTTTGCAGCCAGTAAAATATATCATTTTCTTTTTTCTAAAACAATGGCTGTCGTTCTGAGGAATTAAGGAATTCCATGGTAAAGTGCAATCATGATTCCAAAAGATTGCATGATATAAAACCATAAAATTGTACATACTGCCAAGATACAGTAATGTAACAGCCAAGGAGGATAGTGGTGACAGGCATTGTTTCCCTGGCCTTGTTAAAATTCAGTTACCACTTCTATTTATTTATATATTGGATTCCTGTTAACATTAATTATCTGATGTTACTGTCCTTTACCAAAATAAATTTACAAGTTAAAAAGCTGAACACTACTAAGGACCACTATTCCCTATAATTGATTTGCTTTCAGTTAGGATAAACTGTCACCTACTTGTGAAGCATATGTAGTTTATGGGTTCAAAGGACAATTTTAAAGATATGATGCTTTCTGAGTCCTTGGGAATAGTTACAACTACATGGCTTCTTTTCTAAAAATCAAAAAGAAAGTAAGGTTTCTGACACAGTCAAGCTTAGCAGCAGTATATAATGGTTTCAGACACATTTTAGAACCAGATGATATTTACCCCTAAATACAAGTTTAATCCTGAAAATAAGTAAAACCCATTGGCTTATGTTTACCTTTCATTGTCTTCTAGGCACAGCATTGAACGCTTCTGCCACGCTGCTTCATTTTGTTCTCACAGCAGCTCTTTGAAAAAGGTAGTATGCCTCCTCTCTTTTTATAGGTGAGGAAATTCAGGTGCAGTGTGGTTAGGTAACCCACCCAAGATCACTTAAGTATTAAACAACTAAACGAGGATTTGACTCTAATGTCTATAACTTAAAGACATTGCACATTTACTAGTATGATTTCAATATAACATGATCCGTAAACTTGTTTATTATGAACACACTTCCCAGCTTCTGCAGCTCCATCTGGTGTCAAAGTTCGCAAAGTTTTTCTTTCTATGGTCAAAGTGAACTTAGCTTCCTCAACCCCTTTACTTCTCAACGTTCTCATCTATAAAATGGGGCCATGTGCACCCACTTCAGGGGGTTATGACAAGGAGTACATGAGATGACATATGGGGAGAGCCTTGCCAACTGTCTGATGTAAATTAAAAGCACATTCTTCCCTTCACCCTATAACTCTATCTGCCCCACACCAAACAAAGCAAAGCTCTAGTTGGCTTTTCTAATTTTCCTTTTTTTAGTGTCTCCTTTCTCAACATTCACTTGAAGTGACATGGGAAAAGAGCAGTTGTATTCTACTACAAAGTGATGTCATAGAAATATGTAAAACCTAAGTACCTTTTACCAAATTGAAGATTTCCAGATGCTTCATTAACTAATAACTACTCTTATTAACTACTTCATTACGTAAGAAAAAATATCCCTGACATATAAACAGCCTATTTTATAATATAGAGTTATTTTTAAATATCTCAGCTTATCTCTAAAACTATGTATTCAAAAATAGTTTTAAAACATTTTATCTGTGAACTATATAAGCGAAATAAAACGTTTATATCCCAAAATTATAGCCACAGTTTTATGTCCACACCTAAAATTTCATTTACTAAAATTTATGTTTAAAAGATTTCTGTTTAATACATGAATTAAAATTTACTGCTTAATCAACTAGTCAAACAAATGCTACAAGGTATGTTAGAATTCTAGAGAGAAAAACAAAACTTTGCTATTTTCAACATACTTAGGTAGGAATAAAACAACTACATCAATTAAGTCTTGCCTAGCACTTGATGATTAAAAAAAAACAACATGCACTTGCACATACCTTTGATCACCCCTAACTACCCTATGAATAGATATTATCTCTTTTACATAGATTAGAAATAGGCCTTCAGAGTGAGTGGCTAGCTTTATGTCACCAAACTAGCAGATAACAGAAATGGGAATTAAGTAGTTTTTCTGATTCTAAATTCCTTACTATTTCCAGCACATATGTTAAAAGCAAAATAAGAAAATGTAACATTAATATTATGAAACAATAATATTGTTTCAAAGTGTTTCAAAAACATTAATATTATTATTGACATCCAGTAGTAATAACGTGACTTTTTAAAACTTTGCAACCCAAAATATAAATAAAATTAATGACCTCTCTCTTTCCTTAATGCTTCCTTTCTCAAAATTTTATCTTGGGTGCTGGTAAGATTCTGGAGAAAAGGGAATGTTTATACACTGTTGGTGGGAATGTAAATTAGTTCAGCCCCTGTAGAGAGCAGTTTAAAGATTTCTCAAAGAATGTAAAACAGAGCTACCCTTTGACCTATTATTGGGTATATATCCAAAGTAAAATAAATTGTTCTACCAAGAAGACACATACACTGGCATCACTGTAGCACTATTCACAATAGCAAAGACATGACTTAGGTGTCCATCAACTGTGGATTGGATAAAGAAAATGTGGTACATATACATCATGGAATGCTACATAGCCATAAAAAATAATGAAATTATGTCCTTTGCAGCAGCATAAATGCAGGCCATTGTTCTAAGTGAATTAACACAGGAACAGAAAACTGAATGCTGCATATTTTCACTCGTGAGTAGAAGCTAAATATTGGGTACACATAGACACAAAGACGGAAACAATAGATACCTGAGGCTACTGGTGGGTAGACAGATGAGGGAGTAAGGGCTGAAAACCCTCCTAGTGGGTACTGTGCTCACTACCTGGGTCACAGGATCATCCATCCCACAAACATATAACATACCCATGTAACAAGCCTGCTCACATACCCCCTAAATGTAAATAAAAGTTGAAATTTTTTTAATGCATCTTGGGAAGCCTAGAATTTTTTATTCCCTGAGGTGTGTAAACATTGTTAAATTGAATAATTTTCACTTTCAATCAATTTCACCATAGACTTCAAAACATCAGCTGTATTCTCAATTGTTATCATCACACATCATTACATCTCTACAGTCTTAAACTCTCAAAACTCTAACCCCATGTTCTACCACCCCAGGTCCCTCAGATCCTTTCTTTATTCACCCCCTCCATTAACTTCATCAGAGTCCTGATCTTTTCAGATTCTTCTGAGATTGTCGACTATCTCTTGGTTTCTCTCTCTTCCTGGTTCGACCTCAATCCCCATTGTTGGTTTTCTAACTATACTTTAACCTCTAGAACTGGGGTCCCCAACTCCCAGACCACCAGAGTCTGTGGCCTGTTCAGAACCAGGCCACACAGCAGATGAGCAGCCAGTAAGTGAGTATTTGTAAGTGAGTATACAGTAAGCCTCTGTATTTGCAGCTGCTCCCCATCTCTCGCATTACCACCTGAGGTCCATCTCCTGTCAGATCAGCCACAGCACTAAATTTTCATACGAGCATAAACCCTACTGTGAACTGTGCATGGGAGGGGGTCTCTGTTAAACACTCTTTATGAGAATCTAATGCCTGATGATTTGTCACTGTCTCCCATCACCCCCAGATGAGACCATCTATTGCAGGAAAACAGGCTCAAGGCTCCCACTGATTCTACATTATGGTGAATTGTATAATTATTTCCTTATATATTATACTATAATAATAATAGAAATAAAGTGCACAATAAATATAATGCACTTGAATTATGACAAAATTATGCCCCCCCCCATCCATGGAAAAATTGTCTTCCATGAAACCAGACCCTGGTACAAAAAAGGTTGGGGACCACTGCTCTAGAACATTCCATTTCTTGTTCCCGTTATATTAGTCTGTTATCATGCTCCTAGTAAAGACATACCTGAAACCGGGTATTTATAAACAAAAGAAGCTTAATTGACTCACAGTTCCACATGGCTGGGGAGGCCTCACAATCATGGCAGAAGGTGAGGAGAAGCAAAGTTACCTCTTACGTGGCAGCAGGCAAGAAGAGAGCATGTCCAGGGGCACTCTCCTTTATACAAACCAAGCAAAAGGGATTTCCTTTTATAAAACCATCAGATCTCGTGAGACTTACTCACTGCCTCGAGAACAGTACAGGGGAACCACCCCCATGATTCAATTATCTCCCACCAGCTCCAACCCACAACACGTGGGAATTATGGGAGCTACAATTCAAGATGAGATTTAGGTGGGGACACAGCCAAACCATATTACCCATTAACTTCTGTTATGTCTCCCAGCTGAATACCAAACTCAAATTAATTTTATTGTCTGTGTAAAGAAATGAGTGCACCTGAAGAAATCATACCAGAGTGATTTGCTGCCACTCACTGTTTTCACGTCTTGCTCTAGCAAAGCCTGAAACACCAGCTACCAATATTTTTACTTCACTATAAGCATCATCATCATCTCAGGCACAGCAGATAATGAGTCCCACTAAGACCCTTGAATCATACCTGCCCCTTGGAATCTGACTCAGTGAGACATTATGAGCATGCCCAAGCCTCTCTCAGCCCAAAGGTAGATAATGGAGAGAGAAAAAAAGTGATTTTTCACTTGATTTCCAGATCCCTTCAGAGTAAAGACAATCTTTCACATTTTTACAACTTAACTGTTAAGAGTAACTGTATTCTTAAAGAAAGCTAGTCTCTATTCCTCACTTCCAAATCACTTCTCATCCCACTGAAAGCTACTTTCCATCCCCTCTGAAACTCCAGAAAATTCCCAATGACTTCTTAGTTACTAAATGGCACTTTTTAATTATCATTGCTTTATTGACACTGTCAATTATCCCTTCTTTAAAAAACTGCCCTTCTGTGATTTTTAAGATTTTGAGTAAATTCTTACTTTGCTGCTTCCTTTCCATTGTCCTCTTCCTCTCTTCATTACTGAAGCATTTGTGTTTCTCAGGTTTCTGTCATCAGCTCTCTGGTGTACTCATTTTAAATACTTTTCCTAATTGACTTCATTAACTATAGTGGCTTCAACTGTATACTGATAACTTCTAAATATATGAGCTCAAAAAGATATGCATGTATCTATAAATGCACATGCAAATGTACATAGGTATTTGTATGTACATGAGTGTATGTGAGTACACACACACTCACACACACACACACACATATTCATAGATATCCCTAGCCAGCCCAGATGTCTCCTCCAAGCTTCAGAATCACACTTAACTGACTGCTAGATGTCTCTACTTGCATATCCTATGCAGATATAAACTCAACACAATTAAAACTGGACGTAATTTTTAATACCCCAAAAAATGGAAATTGCAAACTCTTCCTTGAACTCTTTGAATGTACATTTCTAATGAAACATTAAGTCTTGCCAATTTTACTCAATATTTTTTCTCCACTGTCCTGGTTCAAAACCACAGGTTTACTCTGTGGGATTGTTAAAAGAATCTCCAATATGTCTATTGTCTTCAAATGGTCCATCATGTGGAAAATATCCAGGATATAAATATCCAGGTTACTTCTCTGACTAAATCCCATGGCTCCATGGCCTGCAAAGAATCAAGGCTAATTCTCTGCAACTTCTCTAGCCTCATCTTTCCAAGATATATTGAACTCAGAGGTGAATCCACTTTGGGTGAAATCTGAGGCACCTTTAATTTAGGAGAGAATTCTATTGAAGAAAAAGGATACAAAATTAGATACAAAAGTAAATGTTTATCTAGAACGAAAAAGGAAATCACAACAAATACTGGGACTTGAAAATACAGGTCCCTTTCTTTGAAATCTCCTTAGGCAATTAAATAGAAATGTTTACACAGAAATGATTCCAGATTGCAATCTGGCATCCCCTTTCTACCTAAAACCCCTACAACCCCCAGAAATCCTCAGAGCTCATCAGGGACTGTTCAAGTGAGAAAATATAAAAGCGGAACTTCCCTAGCTTTGTAGTAAACTCTGCTCTGCTTGCATTTTAAGGCCCAAACACACTTCATGCAATTTGCTGCCTTTTTGCCTTGGCTCATGCATTAAATGCCATTGTCAATTCCATGTCCTGCCCTGCCGTTTTCTCTCATGTTTGATCCATTTGTCTTGCCTAAATAATTACCAATTAAACATCACTTAACATCTAGCTCAAGTGTTGCCTGATTCACACAAGCTGGGTGCCTCCTCTCCTCAGGACTCTTAATTCCAAGTGCAGCCCTCCCCTGACATTTGCAGGGTCTAGGGCAACGGTACAAGTGGAAGCTCACTTGTTATATACTCCAATATTTAAAAGTTATAAATCAAGCTGACAAACTGTTAAATAAAATATATTATCTTCTCCTGCCCTGAGAAATATTTCTTCCAGACAGTTAGATTCAAAGTTGCAATTCTCAAACTCCTTGTACTTCTCTGAGCCAGAACTTGCCACACTGGGAGACCTGTCCTTCAATCCCAGAACATCAGCTTCTCTTCTGAACCAGTCCTGCCACCTCTATCTTCATTGCACGCTACAATAGCTTCACATGTGTACACATAGATATCCCAGCCATGTTCAAGCTTCATCCATTGTCCCTGAAAACAGCTAGGTATTTGGACCATCTGGACTCAGGAAAGAGGCATAGCCCAGGGGCTAGACCTGCAGAGAATCCCATCATCTAGGAGAGGTAAACTCAGTTGATTACATTCTTTTGTCTCTCCAAATCTCCACTCCCATGGGAAGGGGCACAGCCAAATGGCAGACAAGAGAGAAGCTTTCTAAAGCACACAGGCCAAGGCAGGGCCTCCTCTTGCCTAGGTCTAAGGGTGATGCCATTTTTAGGAATGATGTGTATGTCTCCCTGCTAGACTGTAAGCTCCTTACATGCAAAGACTGCTTCTTATCCATTGTTGCCAGCAAATCATAAATGCCTGAAGAATGAATGAATGAATAAATAAGTGAATAGAAAAAAAAGGATAGCTCTGGAGATGGAAAGACTGTAAGGTTATGATTCTTGAGATGCTTCTGTTCCAAACAACTCTCCCACCAGGATCCCCAACTGGTCTCTAGATTCTGGTCATGGAGAAGATACCTTTCCACCAAGAGGCAAGTCTTCTTTACATGCAGTCAACTGGGTTGCTATTTAAAATGTACTGATTTAAAATACCTAGGTGGTGCTTTAAAATATGCCTTTTTACAAGTTCACTAGTGATTCTGATGTACACTGCCTGGAGATTTAAAAATACTAATACAATTTAGGTAACAAGAAGAATTGCCTTCAAAATGAGATACAGTTATCTCTCGGTCAATAAATACTTTTGTAGCAGATTCTTCCCTGATTCAGTAGTGTGAGAGGGAGAAGTTCTGATATAGGCAGAGAGGGGAAGAAGAGTTTTAAAAATGGCAAAACCAGAGAATAATAAAGCTACACTACTTAAAAAAATGAATATGCAGTATCTAACTGGCATATTAGCTGGCACAAAGTAAGCACTCAATATATGGTAGATTAAAATTGGAAAAAAAAACATTCAGAAGTCTCTCAGCTAGGGTCACAGTTGGCCGTTTCTCTTCAGCTGAGCAATGACAAATAGAAACAGTGCATTGAGGTATTTTTATCATTCACAGCTGCATTATCTGCTATTACACATGAAAAAATACAAGGAGGACTTTTAAAAACATTTTATTATTATAAAAGAATTTTTTTAACCAGAGAATTCATTATCAAAGTAGCATTAAAAAGATCTAACTACCAAACAATTTGTAGATGAGTTCTGTACGAGGTCTGTGATGTTTCCTTCGTTAATTTACAGAAAATCAAGTTGCAACCCCTTTGTGATGTCATAGAAAAAAGACATTGGAATTAAAAATCCTGTCTTTGAACGCAATCTTAGAACCTTGGAAAAATTACTTAAGTTGTCTTCACTTTAATTTCCCCACCTCTAAAATGAAGTTAAGAATAAAATTGCCAAATCCATAGGGCTCTTCCTTGAGGTTTAAATATGGTGGTTAACATGAGGCACCTCCACAGGACCTTACAGTGAAGATGTCTGATAAATGTTTGACAGACCCATTCACTTTATCTAAAATGCAATCGTTACATGTATGGCACATCATACAGAAAAAAGATACATTAGAAACAACCACTGCTGACTTGACTTTCTAGGAGATGACCAAGTAGGTTTCCTTGTACTGGTGTAAACATTCTTCACACATCGTATACTCATTTAATAATGATGTATTTCTTACTAAGTCTTACTTTGACAGTCCATAAAACCCTGAGTCTCTCATATAAAATTAGGTACATTTACCAGAAGCTCATCTATCAGACTGCTTCAATTAATTGACATACATTATCCCACTGAATTGTGCTTACTAAAAGCAATAAGTAAAGGCTTGATTGTATTAAACATAATTTGGGTTCTAACTTTAATTAGCCTTTTTGCTAACTTTAGCATTGTCTACTAAGTTCCTGTTAGATATGAAAATAAATCTCTTCTTTTGGATTTAGATTTTGTGTGAAGAATTTTAAGTCCAATAGTTTGAATAGCAATCCAGTAACTGAATTGTCCTGTATTCTTTTAAAGTAATTCTCAAACCAAAAACCAAAATGTCAGATGTGAGAAACTTTATAAAACTGTATTTTCAAAAATTAAAAATTTGTCACAGTCATTCTTATACATAAAACAATTTTTATAGTGCCAATGCCACTATTCATGACAATGGGTATCAGTGGCCTGAATGAATGTAGTGTCAGAGCTCTTGGTTGACTTTTACAATTCTTTTTCATGTCCTTATTTACATTCCATATAATGTCTCCTCATTTTCTTCAGCCTTTAGACTTACAAACGTCTTCTAATTTGTGTGCATGTCATAGAGTATTCCTAACTTTCAACGTAATGAAGAGGATAATGAACTAGAAATCTAGAGGAACAGGCCAGCTGTTAGATTCACCACTACCCACAGGTGAATTAATTTAACCCTATTTGACAATACTTTAACTATATTATATTAAAATCATAATCATTTACATTTTTATAACAATATTTCACACTTCACATTTTAATAGTTAACATATCACATTCAAACAAACAAAACCATGAGTAAAGCAATGGGAATTTCCATGTTTTCAATAAGCACTAGCAGTAACAGATACTAACAAGAGGTTTTCCTAATTCGGTACACAAGCTTTAATTTATACCTCATGGAATTGTCCTTGTGCTTCATTTCTTAGATTCCTAGAAGGCTAAATTTTACCTCAATTGGAGGTTTTCACCCCGAGACTGGCTAGGCTGCTTAGTGTTATTTCTCAGAGTCATGTCTAATTGTGGAAAACCATTAAATCGAATGGTGCTTAAGTGTCTTCAAATTATTTAGACTATGAGCTCTACACAAATATGAAACATCATCAATTTTTAACCTCTTAAAAGCATCTCCAAGAGCAAAAATAAGAGAAACACTTTCTCTTTTATTCTTGTAAAATGATTTTTTAAAATTATACTTTAAGTTCTAGGGTACATGTGCAGAAAGTGTAGGTTTCTTACACAGGTATACATGTGCCATGGTAGTTTGCTGCATCCATCACCCCATCATCTACATTAGATATTTCTCCTAATACTATCCCTCCCCTAATCCCCCAACCCCTTGCTATCTCTCCCCTAGCTGGAGATGTCTCATGGCCCCCTCCACTCTTTCTACCATAAATGTGGCAAAAGCAAAGATGGAGGTGGGCTCCTTTGGTGTCCATAGTTCTGTGTCTGTTAAAGATCTACAAATTGTGCTCTTTTAATTAAAAATTCTTTTTGTTGTTATTGTTGTATCCCAAAAATACTATTATGGCAAACAACATGTAGTATAGTATTTCTGTGAAGTGACTCAGGGAATCCTGACTACACAGTTCCAGGAAATACTAAGTTAAATTATCCTAGTCCATTAGTAGCCAAATTGTATAGGAAAAGCAGCATTGCTCTTGAGTTCATTGCCCCACTCACTGATACGTAACCTTCATCACAGTACTTCCTTACCTCACACCTCCATTTATTTATCCATATAGTAAGGAGACTGGGCCATAAGATATTTAACATTGTAATGTCTAATTACTGTTTTTTTCTAAGAAACAAAATAAGAAGTTGATATCTGAGTTTATTAGCTATACTGGTTTGATCTCATTAGTTTGAAATCCTAACATACAATTTAAAAGCTTCTGGTTTCAAATTTTAACAAGATATTCAATTAATTTAATGTCAGCCATCCAACTTAAGCTTGTAAACTAATCAAATGTTTCTCTGAGCATGTCAGTAACCAGACTGATATTCAAATAATGTAGCAATTAACAATTCCTGTCTGAATTATGTTTCTATGCTGTGGAACAAGAATATAAAAGAATTTTTGTCGCACATAAAAATAATGTATAAAGAACAGTAAAATCACATTGAAAGAATTTTTAACCATTGTATTTAACCAAGTGTGTACTATTGGTATAGAGTTATAATTTATATAGTACTGATTTTTTAAAGACTATGTATTTCAAAATATGGAATTATAATTTACTTAATACAACTTAAACTGGCCTCTCCCATTATTCTGATAGCACATACAGTCAAATTTAGGTAGTTTTAAGTAACAACTATGTCATAACAGAGATTCACAAAAAAAGGTTGTTTGCATCTTCAGAGTTTCCTAAACCAAACCACAAGTTATAATAATTGAGGTCGGAATTAAGTGTGTTTCCTCCCATTTAACATAAATGGTCTTCAAACACAGACATCAAAAGAAAACCTACTCAGAAAGAAGCTGAATATCCATTATGAAATGATAGTGCTACAACATGAAGTTATCATTATACAACATTAGCTTTTACACTTCTATGTACTTCAATATAATAATGTAGATGAAAACATAGACTTCATATGTTGTATTTTGTTTCGAATAGTAATTTTTTTAAAAGCTCTAAAATAAAATGTCAAGACTATTGTTTCTATTTTGTTTCCATCCTTTTATGTCTGGAGTTTTTATTTCTTCTTTTAACATTGGGTAATGTGAACCTCACCATAGGCTTTTATTTAAAGTTTCGAAAAACTCTGGATTCTTTCTTTATCAGCAAATAAAGATAAGAGTAGCATGCTAAAAATGCCAATTTTGCTTCTTGTCCTGAAAGGTGATAATGTGCTTTCCAAAGCAAATTTTCTTTCAAATCCAAAGACCCTGTAATATCACCTTGATAATCTTTTCATCTTGAATAGCACGATTCCTTGAAAATATTAATTACTGAACCATTCACAATATCATTTTGAAATTATATTATACCACTTGTAACACTTTAGCAAATTCAAAATGTTGTATAAAGAGAAATCAATATTATTAGAGGGCTATTGACCAAGAAGATTTTTCAGAAACGCCACTGTTCTAAGCATAAATGTGTACAACAAGCTTCAACATTAATTAGGAACTGAAAACAACAAGCTTTATTTGGGTGGAGAAACATGTCATTAGTCATAGGTCCTATGAGTGGAAAAATCTTGAGATACTTATATCATGATCTTTAAAAATAAATGCAGCTATCTATAATAAGTTCTTCACTCTAATCAGTTTTTTTTGCGCACTTAATTGATACAGACTTGTAACAAATAACTATTTAATGAAAAGAGATAGTTAAAAATGAGTTGCATGCTTATTTTAAAACCCAACCATTTTTATTGATATAATAGGGATAACAAATCTGAAAGCATAAACGCTGTATTGTAAATAATATAAGGTTTCTGACTTTTCATTTATGCTTCTGAATCCTAAACGCATTGTCTTACTTATTTGTAATCCATCAACCCAGGTGACAAATAGTCTTCTATATTTACCCACCCAGAATATACAAGAAGCATACTGTATTAGCAGCTGAAACTACAAACGCTACTGTCAATCAAACAGTCTGGCAGAGTACCATATTTCTTGTCACCAAGAGGCTTAAAGCAAAGAATCTGTGCCTAATTCTTTTAAACCTTACAGGTCAAAAGGTTTTAAAATTATTTTTGACACCATTTCTTTGCTTTGTTAACAGGCCTGAGTACTTTTTAGCTTGTAAAGGATATCAAAAATGACTCATTCTAACATTGCAAATTTATGGGTTTAAGACATCACTTTTCACAGTAACATAATTCTTCGGGCAGATTAGATGACTGCTATGCCTCAAAAATATTTTGATCTGATTTTGAAAACTGCATCCCAAAAGCTTGGCTAAATAGTACCTAGAATTCGACCAAATGGCCAATGGGCACTTGGAGGTGTTGTGGGCTACGATAATGCTATGGTCCTAGGATAAAGGATCTTTACTCAATTGAGCTGATTACAACTTCTAGGATCTAAGAACATTATCAATTCCCTGTGACCTACCCTGGATCCCAAAGCACACATTTTATTAATTGTACTTTAAGTTCTGGGGTACAGGTGTGGAACATGCAGGTTTGTTACATAGGTATACATGTGCCATGGTGGTTGACTGCATCCATCACCCTGTCATCTACAATAAGTATTTCTCCTAATGCTATCCCTCCCAGCCCCTCATTCACCCCCTAACAGTCCCCAGTTTGTGATATTTCCCTCCCTGTGTACATGCGTTCTCATTGTTCAACTCCCATTTATAAGTGAGAATATGCAGTGTTTGGTTTTCTGTTCCACAAAGAACACATTTTAACAGTTCTTTTAAATTAATTCCTCAAAGACCAGATCATATGAATCCATGCATCTTTTGATAAAAAGTCCTTCTCTATGTATAAGGCATATTTCAGTACACAAGTTTTCCCCTTGAGTTTTTGCTCCTCTCTTGTTTCATATTCAAGCTACTTCAGTGAACATCCTGATATTTCTAACCACAGTCCCATCTTTCTTAACACCTCAAATACCTCCTCTCAATCCTATGAGCTAGACAATATCAGCTGACTCTTTCCCACTCAGACACTTCTCTCTATTTGATTCTTGACACTTCTGGTGAGGTTATTTTTCTTCTCTTCAATCTCTTTGGCTTGCTGTAGCTCATGAAAACATATAATTGTGTTAATACACCACTCCCAGGAAGTAAATCGACCCTTTGCCTTCCTTGTTTAATTTTCTTACTCTAATAATAATAAGCCATCTTTATGGCCACATACCTTACACCTAATACACCCTTTCTCTGAAAACTTGGTGACTTCACTGCCTTCTTAAAAATCTGTCTCCATGGAGTTTTTTCAGACGTACTGAAAAGCACTGACAAGCTCTTCCTGGCCTCACCCTGACTAAACAGGAAACACTTTTCACAGCTTCTCAGTTACCACCCAACAGTGATACACCAGGCTACTATGTAGGTTTTTATTATTCCTTTTATTTTCTCAGTATGTACTTATGCTGTCGGGTGTATGCCTTTTATGTCAGTTTGTGTGGATGTGGTTGGTGAGCAACTGTAGAGTTCTAGAAGTTATAAGCGAGGCACCCATGCACCACATGCAATGGCTGCAGAGTTAACATTTAAAGGATAATGTTGATAAGCATTTAGAACTGTAAGTTTCCTCCAAATTCCACACTGACTTGAGGTGTATGATTCCTCCTTTTTCCCATTTATTAGAAGGCCAAGAGGTACCTACCATCTAGTCAGTAAAGAGGAAATGATTCAGAAAAGAGTGACTATAACAGTCACTCATTTACATACACAAAAGAAATGTGAAGCAGCCAGGTGTGGTGGCAGGCGTCTGTAATCCCAGCTACTCTGGAGGCTGGGGCAGGAGAATCCCTTGAACCTGGGAAGCAGAGGTTGCAGCGAGCTGAGGTCACACCACTGCACTCCAGCCTGGGTAGCAGAGCAAGACTATGTCTCAAAAATAAAAGAGAAGCAAATATATATATATATATGTATGTATATATTCACACACACACACATATATATATATTTAAAATAAATATATAATTATGCAATAAAAGTAAACCAAAAACAACTACATAAGTATGTAATTTCCAGAGAGGAGGAAACATCTTTTAGATGTCTTCAAATTCTTTCTCAGCCCAAACTCTCAACACTCGGAAAAACAATCACTATTATAGTAATGGTTGCTTAACTATGAATTTTTTAATGCTATCTTCAATAAAAATTGAGCTTACTGAATCCATTGCATAAAAATTTCCCAACACTTTTATATTTTTACCTAGAGGTAGAAGTGGTATACACTAAGCCATAGCTTACGTTTGTACTTACTGTGAATGTGTTATAAAGCTAAGGATTTTGTGGTTTTTAAAATTTACCATATTATATCCAAATGGCATTTTGCAAGCAACACATGTATAAATGTGGGCTGTAATTGAAAGTGTAAATGAATAATAAGTAATAAACATATTGTCCTGAAATGTTTCTCAATTAGGCTAACTTTACATGTGTTTGATTTTTTTTCATAAGAAAAGAATGTTACAATTACCAATATGTATACTATGATGATATGGGGTAGGGTGGTAAATCTCAGCTGAGTTTTGTCAGTAAGCTATTTTTAATAATTTTGTTTCTACGATTTTATTTGTACAGCCTAAAATCTTAAACAATTTTTGTTTTCTTCTTCTTTGGCTCCTTTTTTATGTTCCCAGATTTTTTTTAATTTTCATTTTCAGATAGAGGCTTGGTCTGGCCTAGGTTGGAGTGCAATGACACAATCTCAGCTTACTGAAACCTCCAACTCCAACTCCCTGGTTCAAGCAACTCTCCTGCCTCAGCCTCCCAAGCAGCTGGGATTACAGGCACACACCACCATGCCCAGCTAATTTTTGTATTTTTAGTAGAGACAGGGTTTCACCATGTTGGCCAGGATGGTCTTGATCTCCTGACCTTGTGATCTGCCCGCCTAGGCCTCCCAAAGTGCAGGGATTACAAGCATGAGCCACTGCACCCAGCCAATATATTTTTTTTAAAGGGAAAAATAGTGCTCTATGCTGGATAATCTTAAAGTAAGCTCTCTTCTTAAATCCATGGTAAAATCTACGGCTTCCACATTTGCAAATAATTTTATAATAGACCCTTCTATCACATTACTTGGAACTAAACAAAACTGGAACTTTAGCAGAGAAGGTCTGTAGATATTTTATATGTAGAAATATAAGGCCATTATCTTATAAAAATTAACCTGCTCTTAAGAAATTTCTTGTAAGAATATTTCACATGTTATATACAGACATTTTAGTGGCATGCATGTATGTACTAAAAAAAGAGAAAAAGAATCTAAAGTTTAATCTATAAATCTGTGGGAAGGCTTCCTGTTCAGGGATATTTTATATCTCGCAGATATAAAACAATGATGTTTTGGTAGAGTTTTACTGGTAACCTTTCCAAGTCAAATCTTGTGCTAATTTACACTTTAGAGAATATCATTACAATAAAGTTCTGGTGTACCATCTGCCCTTTTACATGACACATATAAATTTTATTTTCCAAGTCAAGCCAATAGAAAGCTCATGGCTGGGTAAAGTTTGAGCTGTGTTTGAGTCATGACAATCCAGCTTTACCCACTCCCTTTCACCTTGCAGCTTTCAATTGCTCTGCTTAAAAAAAAAAAAAAGACAGCCAATAGAGATAAATTTGACTTTAATGACATTAAATATTAATATTAAATATTCAGGATTTCCTTTTGAATAAGATTATTATATAGTACTCATATCTTTCACAATAATGTGACTATGATGATTGCCTATTTGAAAAAAAAATGCTCAGTGCCCATTATACCTTGGGCATAGAGGGAATTCAATAAATATGGAGTTTGTTAAAGGGAACTCAGCCTGCAACTGTGAAATCATTAGCCAGTAACATATATACATTTTAATATATATATATGTAATGTATATATGTTTATAACTGCTACCATTACAAGTCAGCTCCCATAAAAAGGCCTTTGCTACTTTTTCTGACACAGCAATTGCATGATTCTTTTTATTCTCTGTACATTTATGTAATGAACTCTCATTAGAGCCTAAAAAGTTTGATATTCCCCTTATAAAACATACAGAAGAAGAGCTCGTTAAAGTAATGGATTTCTTTAACAATTGTTTTTTTCTTCAACTTTATTTTATTTTATTGTCTTCTAGCTGTAGGCTGATCTAAGCCAAATGAAAAAGTTTCTTTTGAGAACCAGAAATGGCAGCTCTGACTGTCATGGAGTATAGAGGTACAGTTGCTATATACATGCTTTACCGGATAGACTATCCCTTAACCTATAGCTGATGAAATCCTATGTGCAGTGAGATTCAGTTCCCTTCTATAGATTGCACTGTGTTGATTCTGTTTTGCTTTTGGTCAAATGCCAAAGCAATACGTTTAGCAACAAGAAAGCAGTGCCGCTAATTAAAACAACATATTCCATCCCAACTTATGCAAAAGGAAATAAATATTTAAATAAACATGGATTTGATAAAGACTGTCATGATTAAAATTATACAAAACAAAATGACAGCCTAAGTATAGTGAGTTCTCTCCCCTAAACCTTCCATCTTAACTGGGTTCAAAAAGCATTCAAATCAAAGAATATTTAAAGATAGACAGTATAGTAAATCTAAAATTAAAAAGCAAACACTATTAAAAGAGAGAAATTCATATTATGAAATATTTGTTTTAAAATAAGGTTCACTGATTTTTTTTAAGTTTTTCCAAAAATTTTGAAGTATACGTTTTTATTTTAATTACATTAAATCATGTTTTAATTATTTAGACCACACATTTCTAAATTCTTGTATTAATTTATTCAACATATATTTATTGAGTGCAGGGCACTGTGCCAGGTGATAGGATTAAAAGAACCAATAATACAGATATATCCCATTACCTTAATAGTTCAATGAAGCTAAGAGTACAATGAGGGGAACAGAAAGAAAACAAACAGATGCAAAAGATAATTACGAAATATGATTGAAGAAAGTAAACTGAGTTTGAGATAAACTAAAAACTTTAGATAGAGTGGTAGGAGACATTCCTCTAAAGTAGAGACATCAAAGCTGAGACATGAAAGATGAGAAGGAAATGGTCATGCCAAAGAAAGAAGACAGAGAGGCAGTCAGAGAGACTGCGAGAGGCAGAGGTCATGAGAAAGAAGCATTCAGAGAGGTCTAGAGGCTGGAAGAATCAGTGGGATCAACCTGGGAAGAATAACCTCAGTGTGGCTAGAGAAGGAGAAGAAGTTGGATTATGAACTCTGGAAGGAATTGTGACCAGAAAAATGGATGCTTTTAAGATCTATTATAGAGGCAGAATCAACAGGACAGGATTATACTGTTAAAACTTAAGAGAACTTGGGCAGTGAGACCCAGAAATATTAAATGCACTGGACAAAGTTACCCATTTAATGCCAGTGCTGGCACTAAATCTCAGGTATCCCAAATCATAAATCTAAAGGCCTTATAGTACAGCAACTGTTATCGTTTGTCACATCATGTCCCATACTTACAGTATATGCATTGCAATATCATCCCTGAGAATTTATTCAAGATATATTTACGAATATGTGTATATATCAGTGTATTGAGTATAAAGTTATAAGCTTTGTAAATCATAAGGTTTTTCCTAAGAACTCAGTGAGAACAGATTTTTTCTAACAGTCTCCTGGTCACAGCTCATGTTTGATAATACGGTTGTCCACCTCATGTTTCTCAACAAGGCCTCTGTGGTGAGACTGCAGGTTGCCCTCCAAAAGCCCTTTCTCCCCTTTATCTAGGACACTTGGCTGCACAGTTAGAGTACCTACCGTTCTCAGCCTCTCTCCATTGAAGAGCAGCCATGAACTATGTCCCCACCAGTGGAACTGAAGGGAAGTGGTCTTTGCCACTTCTGAAACTGGCCAGTAAGCTTGCCCCTTAGCATCAAGTTTGCCATTTTCACTTTCTTATTCCTCCTGCCACCAGCCTGAACACAGACATGGTGGTGACCCAGCATAGACCATGCAGATGATGACAGTTCCCTAGGAGATGTCAGAAAAATGACTTTAAGCAAACCTGAGTCCTTAAAGATACACAAGGAGCACGGCTTCCCTGTCATGTTGGAACTCTGATGTGAAAAAGAAATAAAATTCCTTGTTTTTAAGCCACTGTGTTATAGGATCTCAATACTTCAGTGGCCTAGCTGTATACTAAACAATAAAGACTCCAAAATCTCTGTATGTCTGTGCAATTATACTTCCCTTGTTGTGAATAAACTTGAACCTTAATGAGGGAAAATAAAGAAAAATAAATACTTGAATAAGTCACTGGCTTATCCACGTGATATTTTCAGGATGTCTTGTTGAGAGTGAAGGTAATTCTGACACATTCATTCCCATTCCATCCCATGTGCACATACACAAGCACTGAGATCCATTGTTACACATGGCTTTCCTAGAGAAAGTGACAGCTCTCATATAGAAGGCAAATAATCCCCCTTGAGGATCAGTCACTCTCAAGTCTGCAGGCACAACTGCAAAACATATTATTAAGGCAATCCCTGTGAGTTAAATCATTAAACTGCATGGGTAGATTATGGGATACCCTGAGTGTAGGTTACTGTGAGGAAGGCATCGACTAGCTTTAGTTCAGTGCTGGAACCGTGACTCATGAGCACAAAGGTGGGATGAGTATCACAAGTAATTACACAGCCCACATGGTGCCAAATGCAAGCCAGTCACCAATGCTATAACTGAGAATAGACTTCAATCTCTCCAGGGCTGGCAAAAGTTCTACTATTCGAAAGTAGGTCAACAAGACAACTCAGAATCATTGGTTGTAGGTACCAACTGCCAGTTCAATCAGTTGTGGGCAGGACAGTAGAGTCACATGACAACTTTTACAGTAGGTAACATTTATAGCTGTATTCCTCACAAGGGTGATTTGGAGGTCAGTGTTGAGTAATTCATACACTATCCAACAGTGGTAGCAGTCATAGTACAATAGTCATTATCATAATAACAAACATTTTTTGAATACTTACTAAGTTCCAGGCACTATGCCAGATGCTTTATATATGCTATCTAATTTAATCTCTATGTAACCTTATTATCATCCCCATTTTATAGCTAAAGAAACTGAAACTTAGAAACATTAAGCAGAACTACAAATACTCAAACTCAGGCAGTATAATTTCAAAGCTTCACGTTCAATCATCATATTATAGTATGACCTTTCTATAACATACTCACACTTTTTTTTTTTTTTTGAGACAGAGTCTCACTCTATCACCAGGCTGGAGTGCAGTGGTGCAATCTCAGCTCACTGCAACCTCCGCCTCCCGAGTGCAAGGGATTCTCCTGCCTCAGCCTTCTCAGTAGCTGGGATTACAGATACCCACCACCACGAACAGCTAATTCTTATATTTTTAGTAGAGACGAGGTTTCACCATCTTGGCCAAAATAGTCTCAATCTCTTGACCTTATGATCCATCCACCTCAGCCTCCCAATGTGCTGGGATTACAGGCATGAGCCACTGCACCCGGTCCATGCTAATATTTATGTTCCCAAAGCATCTAACCTATAGTTACCTGCATGCAACAAGTAACAAAAACACAACCATGAGATCCACGTTTAACTAAAACAACGCAGTTAGGGTTTCCATTGTCCATTCTTACTATTGCTGTAATTAAAAACAACTTGCAAGATATAAGTGTCAACATAATAAAACTTCAGTGGAGCATCCTAAAGATATTTGCAGATTAGCACCTTGCTTGCTAATTGTGTCAGTGCTCAACTTAAGTTGCAAAATATAAATGTAAATAGTATGACAGTCTTGCAGATGGAATTGTTAAAGCAAAAATCTCCACATATGTTTCAGCTTCAACTCATAGAAAATAAGGCTTCTACTGTCTCTGCATGTGGAAAACCATTGAAGAGAACATTTCTGTCCCCTCTCTTGCAGGCCCACTTTTCACTCCTATCTACTGCTATACCCAGAAAAACGAGTTTCTGATCCAATTGACAAGAGCCTTCCATTCACTGGTTCATTTACTAATAATGGGCAGGGCTACTGTGCATCAAAAGCAGGAACTAGGCTAGCACTGTTGTTTCTTTTTAATTAATTTATTTTTATGTTTTTTACTATCTTTAAGTTCTGGGATACATGTGCAGAACATGCAGGTTTGTTACGTAGGTATACATGTGCCATGGTGGTTTGCTGCATCCATCACCCCGTCATCTATATTAAGTATTTCTCCTAATGCTATCCCTCCCCTAGCCCCCAAAACCCCTGATAGGCTTGGTGTGTGATGTTCTCCTCCCTGTGTCCATGTGTTTTTACTATTCAGCTACCACTTACGAGTAAGAACATGCGGTGTTTGGTTTTCTGTTCTTGTGTCAGTTTGCTGAAAATAATGGTTTCCAGCTTCATCCATGTCCCTGCAAAGGAAATGAACGTATCCTTTTTT
Source organism: Cheracebus regulus (assembly GCA_963574635.1). Taxonomy (NCBI): domain Eukaryota; kingdom Metazoa; phylum Chordata; class Mammalia; order Primates; family Pitheciidae; genus Cheracebus; species Cheracebus regulus. The sequence continues at coordinate 23,145 of CAUYQU010048855.1, read as the reverse complement.
ATGGCTGTATAGTATTTCATGGTGCTTATGTGCCACATTTTCTTTATCCAGTCTATCATTGATGGGCATTTGGGCTGGTTCCAAGTCTTTGCTATTGTGAACAGTAGCACCACCATTTCTTTAACTTGCTGGATTTAGGAGCAGGTCTTCGCTATTTTCTCACTCCCAGAGTTCATACACTGGAGCCATTTTGTCCTTCACGTCTCTCTGAGGTAAGAAAATCTGTTTTTGTGGATGCACCTTCGTCTCTCTGCTATGCTTTGATGGAGATATAATTTTAGCTTTCCAGCAACTGGCTCAATTCATGGATTCAGAGTTTGCCTTAAAAGCCAGAAAAGTTCTGCAGGCACTCCTAAATGTGTGGATCCCAGGTCAAGACAGGAAGTCCCAAATCCAGCATTTGCAAGTGAGCCCTAGATGGAGAGATACAGCACACTTGAACATACACTTAAAAGAAGTGCTTTATATGTGTGTGTGTGTGTGTGTGTGTGTGTGTGTGTGTGTGTGTGTGTGTGTGTGTGTTTCTTTAAACATAGGATCTATCAGTCAGATCCCTTAAGGGAAATAAGTGCAACACAAAACCCACAACAATCTCTCTAATCATCGAGAAACAAGACTTACAAAGATTTTTAAGCTAAAAACAGAAAAACTGCTGGAATTCATTATCACATTAATTTAGACCATTGTATCATCCTCAGAATAAATTCACATCTTACTGCTGATTATGGTTGAGGTTTCAATTACAAATAAGATACCTCCTTTAGGTAAATTAATACTGAAAATTTTATAACAAATAAGAGAGTAGAAATCAGTTCTATTCATAGGTTAAACATGTAAAAGTAGAAGACAGATAAAGGCAGAAATGAAGATTTAACCTTCATATCAATCTCAACATTACTTAATACAACAATATGGCAGAGAGAAGTGATGTATGTGTTCTGCTGTGTTCAGAAAACACATATAAATTGAAAGTGAAAATTTCAAAAGAATACCAGCTTCCATACCTCAATATTTTTAAAGATATTTTAGAAAAATTTAGATTTTCAGTTTCAAGTTTTCAAATGTGCTTTATGTACAGAAAATGTTTGATATATTTTCTAAATATTTAAAGAAATGAACATCTTATGGGTTTTGTTCTTACACTTAAAGCTCCATTAAACAGTGCTGTGTGTATATATATACATATATAATAATTGACCTCCTTTCCATATTTTATGCTATATTATATACCTTCTGTGGATTGCACATTCCTGTGCTAAGCCATATATATACATGGAGGATATACATATATGGGATTTTACATATATATGGGAGATATATACATATATATATGGGACTTTTTTGGGCTAATTTTACCATTGTTTATGTGTACTATTACATTCCCACCAGCACTGTATGAGTACAAATTACCCCTCAAATTTACTAAGACAAAGAAGTTTTTAAAGCAACACATAAGAAATTTAATTAAATGCTAACGGTAAATTCCTATATGTCAAAAGGTGCAAGAACAAAGCTAAAAGACATCCAAAAAAACTAAAAAAGGTATCTTCAACATTTAAAGCAAAGATTAATATTTTACATTTCAGACAGATTATCCATATGAAAAACAGTCATAACATAGGATTGTGCAATTCACAGACTATATATATATATATATATTATATATATGCATATGAAAAGGTCAATTTCATCAATAGTTTAAAAAATATTTATTAAAGCCATAATAATTTTTTCACTATTAAGAATGGGAAAAATTTCACAAGTTGATACAACCCATTGGTGAAAGGTATAAGAAAATTTGACTCTTATATACTATTCCTGGAAGTATACATGGTAATTTTATACTGTAGAGTAATTTGCAATAAAGTTTTAAATATGCAATATTCTACAACTGAGCAACCCCACTTTCAAAAATTTATACCAAAGAAATAACATAGAGTAGGCACTTAAGAATGGTCAGGGCAGCATTGCTTTTAATAATTAAAAAAAAGGTTAGGAGGAAAGAGCCATTTCAAGTTCCAATATAAGGAGGGGCTAAATAAATGAGAATGTAACAATATCACTGCTGAGGTTGCAATGAGCTGAGATGACACCACTGCACTCCAGCCTGGGCAACAGAGTAAGTGAGACTCTGTCTCAAAAAAAAAAAAAAAAATCACAATACTCTTCTATTCAAAACCCTGCCATGGATCCCCCAACTCGTGCAAGGAAAAAGCCACAGTCTCTACCTGGCTCTCTGACTTCATCTGAACTAACCTCCTCCTTCTGCCTCACCTTATTCATGTTACTCCACCCACTCAGACCCCTGGATAATTCTCAAACACCTCCAGCCTTTGCTCTTACTATCTGCACAATTTACTAAGAGGGCTACAAATTATTCAGAAGCCGCAAACATAAATGCTTCAGATCACTAAGCAGACGTGATAATAAAGAGTTGAGTAAAATTAATAGGAATCAGGAGGTCTGTCACCAAAAGTGAGGCAAATTCCATTTTTTTCAAACACATTCAATGGCTCAAACCAAACAAAATTCATGTGCAGTCCCTTTCCCCAGCAGATCTCCAGACTGTGACATCTGAGATAGAAGTAAATAGAAAGCTAACCATAGATGTAAAGAAAAACAAACTTAAATTACAGGAACAATGAACAGCACCATCAGCTCTTTGGTAGATGTGTATATATAGGATTGCCTATAAACACACAAAGATTGAAAATCATAGGTTAAGTGGGTTAGCACTGTGTTGTAGAATTACTGAAGCAGGGGTAGTGGGTAGGGATGGCTCTCACTTGTACATTTGTGTTGTTTCCTTAGTTGTTTAATTCTGAGTAGTTTTTGAATTTTGGATTTTTCAGCATTTTTTAAATAAAATAGAAGTAATATAGAAATTCGCAGATATAATTTCAGGAAAAAGAATAGAATTGTGTTTAGAGTAAAGAGATAAAGCATATCTTCCTCGAATGTCAGAAACTTTATTTTTAATTTGGAACATATCTTTTATAATTAGTCAATTATTCAACCAAATATTTTTTCCAAGGAGAATATGTAATTAAAACTTAAATAAACATAAATATTTAAACACTGGATTTACACCAAATAAAGACGTCAGGAAGAGAAAAAATAGTTTGGAAAATTTTGGCAAGACCTTACGATACTTAAGAAATTTTAACTCAACTTGTACCAAACTAGCATATTTTTGATGATATACAGTTCACAGAATTGCATAAGTGTTGAAGAAAGTTATTTGAATATAGCAAGGAAGGACACAGTTGAGTTCTATTTCTGTTTACTCTGTATAACTTTAACTTTGTGGTAGAACATTACTTAAGTGAACATTTTGGGTTAAAGAAAAAAACCTTGACAAAGGCATTTTAAGTTGAAAGCAGTTGATTCTTTTTTTTTTTTTTTTTTACCATATTATAGTTTTTAGCACATCGAGGCTTGTGTTTAGAATTTGTTGTTAGTAATTCTTACTAGCTAATTGTGTGTGTGTGTGTGTGTGTGTGTGTGTGTGTGTGTGTGTGTGTGTGTGTGTGCATGCTCATGCTTCCTTTATTTGGAACATTATCATCCATTTTTACAATCAGGTTGAATTTGAGGAAAGCATTACTATAAATATAGAAGGTTTTCTCAAGGATATATATATATATAAAGCAGGCTTGATTTTGTTCTTGCAGAAACTCTAGAATCTTCAGACCCAAGCAATTTACACCATTTATTAGTTAATTACCTTCCAGCCCTGTCAGTGATACTGAGTGTATCAACTACGGTCACTTAAACTGGCTTCTAGATTTAAAAGTAGAACCAGCATCTCTTATGTGACAATATAGAGAACATAATGAGGTATGCTCCTTAAAGAGATATAAACCACTAAGCAGCAAGGAATACATGCCTTAAAATCAATTATTAAATTAATTATTCTAATAACTAAATGTTGAAAAATGAAACTTTATGGCCAATAATTTATCTCCAGCTTTTTAGGGCAACTCTCCTCTTATTCAGATTAAACCCAAAGAGCTTTGCAAACAAGAAGAAACATATGTGCATAGAAGCCCCAGATATCCTGAGATCCACCTCTGAGGCAGTCATTGAAGCCTCTTAAGTGCTGAAATAGTCTGGGCTCATAGAAGACTCAGTAAATAAAAGCTGATTTGCTACCATCAACAAACAAATTAATAGTACAGAGTAATAATGTCAGAGAATTTTTGTAGTTTTGCTGTTTAGAGATTCTCAAGCATACTCAAATGTGAAAAGGAAGAGATTTCTTTTTCCTCTGTAGCTCAGCCTCAGATTTTTGTTTCCAGGATTCCCCCAGGTGAAAGTAATCTCTCACCTCTGGAATTCCATTTCTGCACTTCCATTTCATCTCTCCTGAAGTACAGTTTGTGTACTTTTTAAACATATATCAAATCACATGGCAGGGTGCAGTAGCTTACGCCTGTCATCCCAGCACTTTTGGGAGGTCAAGGTAGGTGGATCACTTGAGGTCAGGAGTTCGAGACCAGCCTGGCCAACACAGTAAAACCCCCATCTCTACTAAAAATACAAAAATTAGCCAGAGTGTGGTGTCGCTTCCCTGTAATTCCAACTTCTCAGGAGGCTGAGGTAGGAGAATCTCTTGAACCAGGGAGGCTGAGGTTGCAGTGAGCTGAGATCAAACCATTGTACTCCAGCCTAGGCAACAGAATAAGTGAGATATTATCTCAAAAAAAAAAAGTCACAATACTCTTCTATTCAAAACCCTGCCATTGTGCCCCCATCTCGTGCAAGGAAAAAGCCACAGTCCCTAGTTGGCTCTCTGACCTTATCTGAACTGACCTCCTCCCTCTGCCCCACCTTATTTATGTAACTCGTCACTCAGACCCCTGGCTGTTCCTCAAACACCCCCAGTCTTTGATCTTACTCTCTGCAGAATTTACTAAGAGAGCTACAAAGAAATAAAATTATATGTTTTAAGAATAGGTGCCCTCATATGAATAGAATTTTGAACATTTAGTGCCACCTCTGCTTGTTTGAACAGAGGCAGCCAAATCTATTTGATATTTTCTATGTACATTGCAGAAGAGTCTAATAATTCTCAACAAACTGTATTGATTCAGTAATACATCCTAACTAGTGTAGCAGACATTGCTTTGATTAGCAAACCTAGTCATTGGCAACAAATACATTTTTTTGTAACTTTTAAAGTTTCAGTATTAATTGTGGTAAATCACATATCACTTAAAATTTACTATCTTGATTGTTTTAAATATAAAGTTCAGGAGTACTAAATACATTCACATTGCTGTGTAACTACCACCACCATCCATCTCCAGAACACTTCTCATCTTCTCGGATAGAAACCTCAGATCCTTAAAACAATAATTCCCATTCCCCCTTCCCTCCAGGCCCTGGCAACCATCACTTGACTTTCTGTCTTTGTAAATTTGTCTATTCTAGGTACTTCATATAAATGGAATCATACAGTATTTGTCCTTTGTGACTGGCTGATTTCACTTAGCATAATGTCCTCAAGGATTATCCATGCTGTAGATTTGCCAGAAATCCCTCCTTTGTAAGCTGGATAATATTTTGTTATATGTATAGACCACAATTTGTTTATCCACTCACCAGTCAATGGACACTTGGGTTGCCTTCACATTTTGGCTGGATATGAGTAAGACTTCAGGAAGGGAAAAGTTAATAGTTGGGAAAGTTTTGACAAGATGTTTCAATATTTAAGAAATTTTAACTCAAGTTTTCCACCAAAACTAGCATATTTTAAGACTATGAACATGGGTGTATAAATACCTCTTCAATTATTTTTGGTATGTATCCAGAAGTAGAATTGCTACATAATATGATTATGGTAATCCTATTTTTAATTTTTTGAGAAACTACCATGCTGTCTTCCACAGACGCTGGCACGTTACTTTCTTACCAACCACCCACAAGGGTTCCAATTTCTCATACATCTTTGTCAACACTTGTTACTTTCTGGCTTTTTTCATAGCAGCCATCTTAATTGGTGTGAGGTAGTGGTAACAAATCAATTTTTATAGTATACAAAGTTTGCAAATTGATCGTCTTTGCCCTTATCTAAATACCCCAGCTGACCATGTCCCAGAAGACAGCAGAACAAAATTTGAATTTTGCAAAGATTAGATATTTCAGCATTTAGCCGAATGCTCCATTCCCTCACATGTAAAGGAGCACAACTCCTTTTTAAATTATTAGGAAAAATATGTAGAGTGAAACGCTAAGGACAAGTAAAAGGGAAGTGGAAAAGATGATGAAAAATAAACTTGGACATCTTCAGGTGTCTCGAGACTGATGAAAAGCTTAATTAAAATTCTAAAGCTCCAAGCATTTCGGATTTTTTTGATGGGGAAAGGATGAAAAGTTAGTAATTTTATATCACGTGTTTTTCCTTCTGCTTTTTTTTTTTTGAAACAACTTTATTTAGTACTGTTACTCAATTGTGATAATTTCAATGTTGCTGCTATTTTGAGGATTATTGTTAATATTTTAGTTGATGGTTATTTTCCTTTAAACATGTATTGTCAAGAATGTTGCATACTTGAGAGTGATCTTATTACATTCTAGGATCAGCTTTCTTTTCCCCCAGAGTAATAATAATTGTATAATGCTAGTCAACAGAAAAACAGGATTCACTTAAGAGAATTTGTTTTTCAGTTAGCTTTGCAGGGACACACTTATTCCACTGAGAATAGGATACCTGCACTGACATCCACTCAGAGAAGTAATAACTTGCCAAATCCTACTTATCAACGTGTATCCTTTTCTCAATTAATTCAAGATTTCCAGTTTGTTTACTTTCATCTCCAAAATAGCAACAACTTCCTTTAATATTTCAGACAGTCTGGCATTTAAGTAACTGATTGATGAATGTTCGATTGCACTCAGAAGGCGACAGCCGTTCTCATCATCCGTAATTCATTAGCATATAATGGAAATGTCATGCCGATCAAATTAAAGTTGCATGTGATAAGAGCTCTTTGTTATTGATTGAAATTTTCTTCTCAGCAACTGTTGTAACTGCATTTGATATAAACAGGTTCTCTGCCTGTATCCAAGTTGTTTTTATTCCTTTTCCCTCCTCTAGGATGTCATATTCTCTTCCTGTGCCTAGGCATCAATGCATATTATTTCTCCACCAATCTTGCTTTCAGCTGCATGTTTTTGTTTTTCCTCTCTTCATCTTTTCACATTATTCATTGCTGAGCTTCAGCAAAATATTGGAATGTGTAGCATATGGCAACAGAGGGAGAAGAACATCTCTTCACAGAATTTATGTTGTATACATTTAAAAGCTTTCTGCTTTAAGAAACTGCCACACCAAAATAAAGCTATTTGCATACACACTAGCCACTCTTTAACCTATGGCATGATGCCACTACATAGAAGAGCATCACCAAAACTCCATGCCCGTGTTGTCAGAAAGGCATAAAAATATGATTTATATACATTTTTGTTGTGCTTTTTAAAACAAGGATTAAGTAACAAAATAAAACATGTCACATTTTGTTTATTCTTTTAGGCCTCACAGCTGAGGATGTCTTTAGTCTGCAAACATTTAAAATTTTTAACTTCAACATTTCACCACAGAAGACATCTGAAGGTTATCCTCTTCGCTTTACTCTAATATAAAGTCTATAACTCAGAGCTTGATGAAAGCGCTTCTCTTACCTCTAACAATGTAAAAAAAAGAAAATTTTAAATTGAAGTCATTTAGAATTCCTCAGTAGTTAAAATGTTTTTCATAGACACAATCAAACCTTCTTTAAAGTTACAATTAATTCTTACTTAGAGGAAAAATACCATATGGAATAAAATTCTCTTTGGAAATCACGTGTTTGCATTCCTGCTGTATGATTATTCTTACCACACCAGAAACTTCTTAATTAATTGCACTCTTCATGGCTACACTAAAACAGATGTAAATAAGTGCTTTTTATAACCATTAACTTTCACAACAGGCTTTTCCTCAAGAACTCCATGGTTGAATTGTTGAGAGGCAGTTTAAGGGTGTGGGCTGCTGAAGGCTGGCACCCCTCTCGTTTACATAGGCAGTTTATTATTCTAAATCCAACAAATGGGCAGAAAGACATTTCCAAATGCAAAGGCTCAAGAGTTGCCTGTGTTTAAAAACAAATTGGACTTACTGTGTTGACTTTTGAGTGGTGATTATACAATTAGTGCTGTGAGTTAGGGGAAACCCACCCCAGTGCTAACTTGGTTTTATTTGTTTGTTTTTAAGTTGGCAAGAAAACAAGACTGCTGAGAGCTTAAACCAATGAAAGATGCAACAATGAGAGAAATTAGAGGGGTAAGAACTAATAAAAACAAAATACGAACAAAGTCTCGTAAGGAGTCCAAAAGAAGTCGACCTGGCCTGACGCCAATCGTCACTGATTTCAGGGGTGGAATTCGTTAAGGAGGGAGCATGTCATGTCTTCTAGGAACTGCAGAGTGCAGCACTGTGGAAAGGAAGGGAGTGAGTCCATCCGCGTACACTCTAATAGCAGAGTATTAATTGCAACTAGTCTTGTTAACATACTTTTTTTTGTTGTTTTTGAGGTTGCTTAGGGGAAAAAATAGCAAAAAATGTTACAACTACACAAATATATTGTGTCTGACTCTAATAGACACATATATGCCTCTTTGCTTTATGATTTTTGTCATAAATTGGCTTTTAAATTAGAAGATTACCCTGTGATCTAAGTGAATCTGAATGAATCTTTGAGGGCGAGCTCCTTCAATTAAGCCAGGGAGATTCTCCCAAAACAAGAAAAAGAAGTTTTCATTACAAGGCAACAGGTGATCAGATCCAAACCAAACTTGAAGCATGTGCTTTTGTGATAAATCCAGGTAAATTTCATTCCAGAGATAAGATTCCCTCATGGGAAAAGGAAGAATATCAAAATGCAAACCATCATGCACCAACAAGTGCTACCTAGCAAAGTTTAATCTGTGACATGTTAGGCCCTATGCTATTAGAAAAAAATTCATCCATAACTCCTCTCACAGTCTTAAGTAGCACATGTTTTCAGAAGAGAGCACCCCATCATGATCTCACATGAGCCATCTGATTTGTGATTGCGGAGGCCTTTCCAGCTTTGCAATCAAACAGTAATATCAATAATAACAGCTACCGATTATTAAGTGCCAAACACTGTGTACTTTACTAATCACCCCTATGTACTTTTATAATCATCCCTAATTTCCAAAACAATTCTGTAATTCTGGGTATTATCTCCATTTTCACAAATAAAACTTGGGCTCGGAGAGGTTAAGTGACATGTCCAAAGTCACAAAGGCAGTTAGTGGAGACCTAGAATCCAAACTCAGAGCTGCTGGACCCCAAAGCCTAAGCTCTTTTTATTACCTCTGCTTTGAAGAGACACCCTCATTCCATTCTCTGGATTATTCTTTGGATATCAGCAAACCCAGGATGTCTCCAGGGTACCTACCATCATACCCTCTCAACATCCCTCACCACATTTCTATTTTGCAAAGATCTCTTGTTTTTCCTTAAGCAAAGCTGAAAGACAGCCTTTCTCTTTCTTTACAGCTACCCATAAAATAAGATTAATCAGCTTCACAGAATTTATAACTCTTATTTAAGAGATGGGGCCAAAGTCCAAATACAGATGTGGAAATGATTATTCTTACACCTATTATATATAAGGAGATCTTTGCATGATCATACAAAGTGAAGTCTGTGTCTGTCTCTGTGACTTAAGCCATCTCATCTTTTATGTATGTCTTCCCAGTTTACAACCACAATTCCTGGTTTTAAGGCATACTGTTACATACACACACACACACACACACACACACACACACACTTCCTAAGTTTATCTACTGGTCCTTCTTTCTTCCATATATATGTCACTGGAGGATTTAGAATATTTGTGGTGTTCAATAACTATTTATTAACATTAATTAGCCAACTGCCTCAAGAAAGCCTAATGAAAAGGGAAATAGTTTCTTTTAAGAAAACATGAATAGACCTCCCTGAGGACAACCCCTTTCTCATCAGAGAATTTGCCATTTGGATTCACTGAGTAACTGCCTTCTCATAGCTCTGTTTCCTTTATCCAAACTGATCTCTATGTAAAGGATCAAGACAATTACAAGAAATTAGTATAAATTAGAATTAAACTGAAATTCCCCACATTGTGTCAAATTGAAATCTTGTTACTTAATCTTTACATTGTCTTCCTCTGGGGTTTTCTCCTTCCTTCATTGTTTAGGCAGTAATTTCTCTCAGGCCTTTTAGTTAGCCATCTTCAGCTTACTCAGGAAAAGTGAGGGCTGTTAAGAGCTGTTCTGGTGTCCTGGGATTTGTATGTAGAAGATTCCCTTTCACTATTTGATAGCCTCAGAGCTGAAACGGCTGTTACACAGCACTCATCACCAACAGTGTCAGAAGTTGTATCAGCATCTTCAAAAAGAAAGTCAGTACATTTTCAGTTAAAAATAGCCATATTCTAAGCTTACCTATGTTCCCTGCACAACTTTTTTAAGTTGAAATGAAAATACCTTTTGAACATGTCTTCGACATGTTCAGTAATTTCTGTCAGGTGTAAAACACCTTTGTTTTATTTCCAGAATCCAACAGCTCCCTAGCAGCAGTCAAACCTAAAAAGTCTTAATGTCTGACTTGGCTAGCATCCCAAAATGTTATTCTAATCTCTGATAGATATTTCATTAAGAGAATATGCATCAAGCCACATTTATTTTAGTTCAGTAGCTATTTCATTTGCTTAAAATCATAGTATTCCCACTTATGTAATAAAGGGCAGAAGAAAAATGTCAACACTGACAATAATTATAGTTAGAATAACTATAGTTAATATAAAGACAGTTTTCTGGTATGGATTTTATGTGATGCGGATGCTTTTTCTAGATCTAATAGTAGAGGGTGGATAGGGAGATTAGAGAGATACTTCTGATATGTTTTTTAGGGTATAAAAATTACATATAGGGCCACCGCGAATTGGCTTGATTTTCAAAGTTCTAAAGAACAGAGGAAGAAGTGATGATGGCCTTTTGTTTATAAAAGCAAACTTCTAGCACTAAATGACTATCTAGGGGGTAGAGCAAAGTATGGTTTTAATTCTTCCCTGGATCAAACCCTCAATAAAATTACATAGCTCAAGCAGCCTGCCAACGCATTCGTCTATTCGGTCTACCAAGTCTGGATGACTGGTAGAGAAGGCTTTGACACTAGACTTCTAAACAAGCTAATGTGGATGAAACGTATCAAATATCTTATATAAATTAACCTGATCATGATCTGTCTGTAAGAAATCACCTAGAATATCTGTTGTTCTAATTTATCTTTCCCATTTTCTTGGTATTACATACTTTATTTCAAAGAAACATGTGCGATGACTCTGCAGTTTTGCACACTGAGCACTGAACACTGAAGGGCTCTTACCTATTTGTATATTGCACAAACGTAAAATAAATTTTAATTTCTTAGGAAATTTTACATTAATTATAAGAAATAGAGTATTATTTGGAAACTGTTTATAAATTATAATTATTCAATTGAACTAACAGACCTCAGCAAACAAATCATGTCATAATCACTGATAACTTTAAGAGTGAGCATTTCAAGTGGATTTGGATTAAGTTGTTAATGAGAACTAGGGCAGAGGCTCAGTTCACTGGATTTTCACTTCTTGAGACATGGAATCATGTACTGAATAAATCAAGTGCAACTGGCTTCAACTTAGCCTTAATGACCAGCACCATAAAGTAGCTGTGTATTTAACACCATTAGCAGGGTCCCGCCCTGCAGCCTAGGAACACAGAGTAGAAGGAGGGCTACTAGCCAGCTTTGAAGGGCATCCATATGAAAAGAATTCAGGACTCAAAGAAGGCATCAGAAGACAGGAGATCTAGTCATATTTTCGGGCTAGACTTACTGGGCCAGTTACCAGCCCTCTCAACATTGTCTCTCTCAGGAGAAAGAGTCTATGATAATTTCTGCTATTCCTACAGGGCCTTATTAGAATTTACAGAGTGTAGAAAGGGCAAAAATATGACACAGACAGGTAGTTTCTGTTCTCCTGACATTTATAATTCCAGAGGACTAGGCAGAAACACCAGAACTCTCTCAAAACCACCAAAGAAGAAGGAATGAGACAGCTCATCTAACAACGCCACCACAGTGAAATATAGTCAGGCAGTGTAACTTGCTCAAGTTCTTCCTCAAAGTGGGCCCAAGTCAGAAGAAAACATGAGTATCATTTAAGAACAATAATATCTGAAGGCAAAAAAAGAAACCCTTGTACCGGACTGACATTTCATCCACTTGTTATCATTACTATGATGAAACATGCTATTTAAAATAAATGAAATAAAGTGATAAAACTTGTAAAGGGCTCAGTGTCTGGCACATAATAAGCACTCAATAAAGGTTGGCTCTTAGGTCTTATCAGTAAGAAGATCAGAGTGAGCATTGTAATAGAAGGCTAGGATTTTAGGCAAAGAGAGGGCATACACATTTACATTTTTAACACATATAAAATTAAATTATAGCACAATTGGACCAAATTGAGAACCTCCTGTAGAAGTATGGAGTCCTGAAAATACCTTTACAGCATAACAGGGACTTGGGACTTTATAAGAAAGGATTAGGAACATTTGTTTATTTTTTAAAAGACTGCCCTAAGGGAACCTAGAGTAAGATATGAGGCTTACAGACTTGGGCTGATCCTCCCCCAAATTTGGGGGTTGTTTAATGTAAGTCATCTGGGTTTTAAGCTGGCTATTCCGGACTATTCCCTTAACTAAAACAAGACGGCCCCCTACCTTCGCTGAGAGATCTCAGAATCCCTGAAGTCTGGCAGCCTCCACTAAGCCAGCTGCTGTTTGCAGGATTCTGATGATCTGGGACTTCCCAGGTGTCAGAAGCAAACAATAGATCACAGCTGGCATTAATTGGCAGCACCCTGGTTGGCAGTCTCAGCAGAGAGAGGCCAAACACTGAACAGGCCACAGAGAGAGGACTCCCCTCACTCAGCTAATATTAATTGAAATGTCTTCGTGGAATGCTGTTTTGCACATTGCAATGAAAACAGTTTGTTTTTAGGATTTAAACATCCCTCCGCTGTGTTTGCAATCTGAACAGTACAGCATGTGTTAAAACATAAGATCCAGGGAGGCAAACTGACTATAAACAGTTTAGGAGCTGAGGGGGTGGGGAAGCCGTGTCTTTCTTTTGCAATTTTCAAGCTCAGTGAAGTGCGCAGGAGTGATAATCCAGCACAAGCAAAAGAAAAGAAAGAGATACTTAAATTTCAGAGGATGTTTTTATTTTTTATTTATTTATTTATTTTACTGTGTGTGTTGTTGGTAAGAACCCTGGAAAAGGAAAAATGATTTAAATCCATGGCTTTTTCCCTGATACTGCCCTTGCAAAATCCTAGGCCACCATGCTAAATATTATCCTGGTTATGTGGGGGGCAATAGTCTCAATCCATCCAGTTAAAAGATACCAAGGAATGTGGTTTGTGGCCAGTAATATAGATTAGTATGCTAACATTGTTCTAAGGGTAGCATTGTTAAATAAGCCTGTGATATCCCTGGAATCAAACTGAGCACACTATGCTAACCCATGTGTATCATTTAGGATTATACACGGACTGTTAAGAATACAGAACAATTGCTTCACATTTCTCTGTGCTGGTGTCATCTGCCTCTCGTATCTGGGAACAACACCCATATCTCGTCTTCAGCTACTGACATTTGTCATAAATTTCAACTGACCTTTTGCCAGAAGAGCTTCAGGATGATTTTCTTTTTATCTTTCCATAGTCTTCAGCTTGTCATGATTCATCCCGGAAGTATTTGGGGCCCAGCAATGTGCCTGATGTTATAACAAATGAATAAAAAGCAGGAAAATCAGTTTCTATTTGGGGAGTCTAAACACATATTTATGACACAACTAGACAATCTGGAAGACAATGATAACTTGTTGATATGAACTGAATACATCAGAGTCAAAGAAGTTAGAAATAAGGCAAAGATATTTATTCATTTAGTTTAGCCATCAGAGTTTTTATGGAGAATATAAGTTTAGAGCTGTGCTGTGAAGAAAATATAGAATTTGAATAAGAAACATAGTTCGGAATTTTTTTAAAGCTGAAAGAAAAAAAATGATAAATAAGAAGGCCACAAGAAGAGAAATAAAGGAAAGTGGGCTGACTAGAATAAAGGGTGCTACCAGCTCTTTTATATAACAAAAAAGGGGTGAAGCTGTGCTTATACTGGTTCATCCTCCAAGTTTTAAACTATTCCAGATTTTATACATAGATATGTTGACACAAAACCATTAAATAATTCTCCACGAATTATTAATCCAGCTAGTGCTAATAAGTTATAACAATAAAATTGAAAAGACAATAAAAGGTAGCCCTGGAGTAGCATTCACTCAAGTCCTGGTCCTGCTTGACGTGTTTGCTTAAAATGATTTAAGTCTTTTCCTTTTCCTCCAGATCCTGAAGTAGGAACACTTCCCCAGTTCGTTTTTAGCACCTTTAAATCATTGTTTCCTCAGTGGATGAAAATACCTCTTTCGTCCTCCTTACCCATCTGTGTACCTTTCTTCACTTCCTCTCTTCTATTTTTCTCCTGCTTTCCCATTTCTACTCATATTCAAAGGATGACTGGATAATACACCCATACATTTAGAACTGTTGTATATCTCAAAGCAATCCTGCTTTGAATATGCCATGTAAACATAAGCCTACTAATACTTTGGACTCAGTTTACACAACTATAACACCTAACAGTCAGTGTGCCCTGAGGAACAAATTTAATGTAACTAAAAACATTCTGCTCAGTTTCAATGGACAGAAGGTCATGCAAAGAATGAAATCATTACCTTAAAAATATAAGCAAATGCCTTCATTGCCATACACATAACTTAATGTAGGAATTCAATTTATATCTTAAATTGAAAAAAAAAAAAAGTCCCATTTAAATTAACTTCCAGGACAAAAGAAACTTTGTTCATTTCTTATCCCAAGAAAAACTATGTTATTTAGGACAACCCATTGTCTAGTCAATCATTCCCCTGTGATAATCCTTCCCACCTACTGAGTATCAGTCACAAGGGTGAGGGAATTTAAGATGAGTTTTAAAGTTAGGAGTGCTAATGCAAATTATACTAATAAATTTAATTGCAATCTCTGGGGAATCAACTCACCATTATAAATAGTTGATTCATTTATCACAGTTACAATATCTAGTGGTAGAAATAAACTCACACATCCCTCTCTATTAATGCGCTTAGAACCTATCAATCCAGCTATTTACAAATGGGATTCAAAAGGAAAGGATTCATTTATTACACTTGAAAAATGTTTTGTAATCTCTTGAAGAAAAGACAGACATGCAGAGATTCTACATTTTCATAGGTGACATGTTCTCCTGGATTTAAATACTGCAATGAAAAAATGGGAAAGCCTACATTTTTTTCACTCTAGCTACACCCCTGATAAGCTACCAATGCGAACTTGAACAAGTTCTTAAGCATTCAGAGCTCATTACTTATGACCTAATAAACAAAAAGGTATGAAAACCAGAATAAAAATTGAAGCTTCAAGTCAACCTGAGAGATTTTTCTCTGGAATAGATCAGATTAAGGCAAGCTCTCACCAAACAAAGATAATGCAGTAAGAAAATCATACAATTATAGAATTTTAAAGCCAGAAACAACCCCAGAGCACATTGATTCCTCCCTGCTCGTTGTGCAGATGATGGACATAAAATCTGGAAAGAATAAATAAGGCACCCAAGGCCATGCAGCTAAGTTGTGCAGCCATGAAAAGAACCTGGGAACTGAAGCACATACATACGTGTGTGCACACACACATACAAATGTTTAGAAAGAATAATTTCATATATAATGTTTGTGCAACAAGAAAGTCACTGGCAACAATATAAACTATATTGAACCTTTCTCTCTCTTGATTTCTCTTTTTTACATGTGTTACTGCAAAAGTGGTTCCAGACCTGAGGCAAGACAAATAGGTTTGTGCCAAATGGTACGTGTGTCTCCTGCACCCATGCTGGCTATGAAGAAGCAAAAGGAAAGATTAAAGAAAGAAGCTAAAAAAGAAAAAAGAAAATCATCACTACTAATACAGTCACCCAGTCTACAGGCAAAATCATATCAGCAGGACTTTACTGTCTTATAGATTAAACATATTTCCTAACGTACTAATTTTGTCTGGTAACAATTAATAGTTAGACAGATGATAGGCATGAAATAAGCAACACCTATACTTGTAATTATTCAATATGTTACTGCTATAATTTATATTTTCATACTCTCCTTCATAATTAATATTATCTGTATTTTGAGTTCTTAGTAAAGAAAAGTTTCTGGGCCAGCCTGAAGTTCTATATTTCTCTAGAATCACTGGCACTTCCTATCAGTCTGCCATGTTTGCAAGTCTCTTATGTCCTAAAATAAGCCATCCCCTATTCTTTTTCCATCTTTCTCCTCTTCTATCTTTTCCTAACCAACCCCTTAAAGAAGTAACCTAGATTCACAATATCCACTTTTTCTTGTTTATTCTTCCACCTAGTGCAGTGTCACTTTCACGTCACTCTTCAACAGCTGTCTATTGAATCTATTTCACAATAATCCCCAGATCACCAAATCCAAAGGCCTCTTCTCAATTCTCATTCTCCTGGATAGTGTTTGACATCCAACCACCTTCTTTGGGACACTCTGCCTTTTTATGCTGTCTTGATGCCACTTTCTCCCAGTCTTTACGAACACTTAATGGACCCTCCTTTACCACCTGCCCTCCACTTATTCAATAATAATCTCATCCACTCGCCAGGTTTCATTTACACCAGTGATTCGCAATGGGGGATGATTTTGCCACCAAGAGACATTAGGTAATGCCCGAAGACTCTTTTGGTTGTTACCACTGCAGAGAGTATTGGCTGCTGGTACCTAGTGGGTAGAGAACTGGAACACCAATAAATAGCCTACAATGCACAGGACAACCCTCTAAAATGAAGAATTAGCAGGCCCCAAATGTCAACAGTGAGAGGATGAGAAATGGTCTACACTTACCTGTTTATAAATATGGCTATGTAATTATCCACAACCTACATCTCTCAATGAAGCTCTAGATCTATTTTTAATGCACTCCTTGTACATGTCTAGTAATTCTCATTATTTGTCTCCAAACCTTCTCTTTTTATAGACCCTCTCCCAAGTAGTCTTCATTCACTCTGAACTCAAGTTAGAAAAACCTTGGAATCATTTTCTATTCCCATTCTATCACCGTGCACAACCTCTGTGTCACCGTGTTCTACTTTATTTTATAATCCCATAACCTCTGGCATGGTGTCCTTAACTTCAGCCCCTCCCCATTCCATTTCATTATTTACATTACAGCAGTCATCATTCTATAACCAAAGTTTCTCCTGTCCCTCTTTTATTGAAAAATTGTCAGTAGCACTCACTGCCTGGAGAGTTAATTCTTAACCTGGATTCCAGGATTTAGGGGAGGAAATGGAAAGGGACTAGAGGGGATTCCATCTACCACCTAAAATTGTGTTTAAAATTAAACATGCGGTACATTTTCTGGAAAAACTAGCAGCTTCATTATATTCTCTATGACAATGACTCTCAAAGTTTAGCATACATCAAAACCTCCTGCAGAGCTTTTTAAAACACAGATTGCTCAGCCCCATCATAGCTTCAAATTCACTAGGTCTGAGTTTTGGGCTGGGAATTTGCATTTTTACCAAGTTCTTAGCTGATACTAATGCTGCTAATGCTGGGACCACAGTTTGAATAGCACCATTTTACATTAAATGCATCTGGAGACTCTAAAATTATCGAGTCCTGGATTTCATTCCCAGAGGCTCTATGGGATTTGGCCTAGGTTTCTGAATTATTTTTTAAATTTCTTTAGGTGATTCTAATATGCAATGAATTTTGCAAGCCACCGCTCTAAGAGATACATGACCCAAAATAGGTAAGGAGCCTAGAGGGTAGAGAAAAAATTGCTGAGGATAGAGCCTCCTCATCTGGCCTCCACCTACCTTCCAGGTTTCTATGTCACCCACTCCTCTCTCACTCCCTTCATCATCTCACACTTGACTCTCTAAATGTCCACACCGGTTAGAATCTCACACTGTGAATGCTCCTGCCACTGCATTTACTCACAGGCTTCCCTCTACCAGGAATTACATTCCTCAAACTTTCTGGAAAATTTTACTCATTCTTCAAAGTTACCTTCAAAGCTACCTGTTCTAATTTTCTCAGATCAAAATCAAAACCCAACTACCACCAAGGCAGAATTACCACTCCCTAGTTAGTCAATGTTCCCATAGCACTTCATTAATACTTCTGGTTTTTCACATCATATAAAAATTAGTTGTTGGCATTGCTACATCTCATTAGACTGTGAGAACCTGGAGCGCTGCTGGTATCTGATGCCTCAAGTAGATCCTGACACAGAGCAGGCGGTCAATCTGATGTGGTAGTTCATTTATTCATCCATCCAAGTAAGCAAAAGGAAGTCTCCTTTGCCTAAACTTTTTCTATTTTATGACTTTTCTGTATTTTAAAAAGCAAACAAACTCTTAGCGAAAGTTCTCTGAATGAGCTGGAGTCTTCTGAATGTTTATGAAAGTCAGAAAGGGAGTCGTGCATGTAAGACAGAACTCAACAGCTTTATTTACTTAACTCTCATAACTGAATACTTAACATATTCAAATACTTAAAAATTCTCATTGGTAAGCCTGCAAATAACTACTTAAAAGAGTGTGTGTGGTGGGAGAAATGACTATAAAAATGTTCAGTTAGGAAAGCACTGATCTGTTTCTCTGGGTCTAATTATTGCCCCGTGTAACTCAATGGGAATTCTCACAGTGAATTACATAGATGTGAATCCAGCCCAGATGTGTTCCTCAATTCTTCTCAGCTTGGTTTCTAATATACTTTTTTAAATGATTTCTCTTCCCTACCCTTCTAGAAGAACCACAGATAAGTAAGTTTCATGCTATACTTTAAGCCATCAAAAAATATACTAGAGTATAAATCAAGTGTCTGTAATTTTGTGGTTTAAAAGGATGAATTCGGGGACAGATTATCATCATCTTAAATTTCTACAAAACCCTAGCAAAGATACTAACTGATGTGATTTTTTCTTTTTTTGTATCAGAATTTACATATATGAATCAACTAAGGAGCATTTTTAAAGAGTAACAAAGCCCTGAGTGACTTTCATGGAATGTGATCAAGTTCTATATTCTGTAGTCACTTTCTTTGTCATAGTCACAATTGAAACCAGCAAATTTCTTAGAACTGTTGATAGTTGGACTACCCTTACTTTTCATTGTAAAATTTTTTGGAAGAAAGAATTTGTCATTTTCCTGACTCTATAAATATTTATTATATTAAACGATGTGAGTTTTTGAAAACAAATTGTTAATAATCTACAGAAGATTTAAAAATATGTAATTTAGTCATCATCTGGAATAGTTTTTCTATTTTGACAGACAGAATATACACGGTTATTACTCAGAAATTCCAGCAAAGGACCAACACTACACATTCAGCCTTTTCATTCCCCACATTCCTTAAGTATAGCAATTAAGCAATTCTCATTTGACAGAGAAAAAAGTTGTAAGCATAACCTTTTTTTCTAGGTTTAAAAATAGGAGTTTATTTTTCATTTTATACTTTTTCACCTCATTGTTTTATTTTTACCTGCTTTCTATACATGTTAAGAGATAAACAGGACACAAATAATCAAACTGAATATTTTTATGAAAACTTTTCTTCTGTGTGTGTGTGTGTGTGTGTGTGTGTGTGTGTATTTTCAAGAATTGTCAATTTGGGTTGTTAATATTATCAGTTTATAAGAATAACTCAATTCAACTACAGATAACTGGTAGCATAATTCTTACATGAGTGCACCAAACACAACTCCATACGATATCTTTTTACTTGTGAAAACCTAAATGAACCTTCAGTGAGAATGAGTCTTCTCTGACAGTTTTCCTGAATTGCAAAAGTTCATCAGCTAAATCTATGACCTGTAGTTAAAACATCATTAATCAGACTTTAAAAGAACCACCAAAATTTACTGTGCTTTTTTTTTTCTCCATGTCCTTGCCTCCTTCTCATCACCCCAAGGCAACATGAGGAATAAATCTAATTATTTAATTTAACAAATTAAATTACCTCATTGGAGACTTGCTATGCCACTGTCCTCAGGCGCCCTGTCTACCAAGACACCACTTACATATAGGTGAAAAGTTTTCAAATGAGATTCTTCTCTGGTATTAACTCTAAATAAATTTTGTTGGACAAGGTCCGAAATGAACTCAGCTTACCCTGAACTCCTGGTAAAAGTAATTTAGCTGATTTTGTAGCAGAGATTCCACACACTGGCACAATTCTCAGTGAGTACATGAGTGGGCAGTGTGATGTGTTCTTTCAAGTTAAAAATAAATGTTAGTTAGAAAGAGGATTCGAATTATATTGCTTATCTATGACAGCTCTATAGATGAAAGATTCCTCCTCTGGGGTGACATTTGAATACTAAACAAACCGACTCAGGAATCATTTAGTGTTATAACTATAGTTAGTGATACACATTTAAATTCAAGAATTATATAGACCTCCTAATAAAATTGTAGGTGCTTTTTCTTAGCTTTGGGAAACCTAAATCTAAGCTTAGTTTAGTGACTGAAATATTTTCAAGCAGACCAAAAATAATCCATTTCGTAGTGCATGATAATTTCAAGTGAAAAGTTTTAATGTACTATAGAATATTTTTAATACTTTTTATTCAACATTATGGCCCTAGTTGGTTCTTGCAAATTATTTTGATAACCAGTAAAATTTTTGTATGAAATTTATTACTTCCAAAATCAAAATCTTCAAAATGCATTTGAAGAAAAAACAAATCTGAATAATTAAGGCAGGGCTTCAGTTGTTTTCTTCCAATAGAAAATTTCGACTATGAGAGCCCATGATACTGGAATGCTGGAGGAGAAAAGGAAAAATACATCACAATCATGGATATCTAGGGGTGTTTCTATTAGGTATAACAGAGATATTCCGTGGACCAGGAGTCAGTGATCAGAGAATTTATAATTCTGTAGGAAGCAGGGCCAAGATGGTAACACCTAATAATGAAACATATTTGAGGATATTTATAATATTCACCAATTGGCTAATGTCCAACTAAGTTCATCAACTGGCTAAGTTGACATTTCCTATAGTGATGACTATAAAACACCTTAAAATTATTTTGTTGTACTTGGAAAAGCAAATAAATTTGGCTTTGTTTAATCTTTTTTCTAACTCTGAAAGTTGTTTTTTCTTTAGTATTGAATACCATAGTAACACAGAGGACTAGTATTCCAACATATTAACTAATGTGCTTTCCCCTCAGTGATTCTTTCTTAACCCGTGTCTCTTCCCTATTCAAAGATTTAGAGATGTCTCTTGCTTTAGGGTAGGGTTGATACTTTAGTGAAGAGAACAAAAGAGTCAAATCCTTGCCTTTGGTGTGTCAAAGGCTGAGATCCAGGCATAGGACAAAAATATCTGTAATAAGTTTCTCAGAACCAGTATTTTCTACCCACCTATAACCAGACAGAGCTGAAGTTTGCCACTGGGAGGGAAAGAGGAGGAGAATGCAAGAGGTAACAAAGGGGTTTGAGCTGCTCTGAGTGTCTGAACAAGAGGAGGGTTGATAAGGTTGGAGCCTCCAGATAACTTTAGTGGATCTGAGAAGGAAGAGATAACACAGGTGGAGGTCAGAGATGGAGGAGATCGTGCCGAATATCCCCAGACCCCACCGTGCCACAGGGAATACTGGAATAAAGATGGCTGCATGGAAATTCTGGGCAAGAGGGATCTGAGATAACTGCAGAAAGTTCCCTATAGTCCCACCCAGAAAGGTTCAGAAGGACAGAGAAATATGTACTGCTCAAGAGGAGGGATTCAGAAGTAGCTGAGAGAATGAGAGCTGAGAGTATCTGAGAGAATGAAGACCATTCAGGGGCTTGGAAAGAGATCTAAGCAGATCAGCAACCAGAAACCTGATGAAATATGGGGATTTCAGTGGATGCCAATAGGAAGAGATGACAGCCACCATGACCTGACACCCTGTAAACCTCCTAATGAGCAGATTCAACCCGGGATGCAGATAGAGATACTGAATGCATCATACTTCCTAGTGCAGTATAATGCATCTGGTGCCAAGAGCTTCAGTTAAGATATTGTGACTCTGCACTATTAATCCTATATTAAATATAACAAAAGACATTCACATTAAGATTTGAATTTAGTTATTTCTGATTTCAAAATCTGAGACAATACACTTTATTAGAGTAATAATGAGTCATTAACATATTATTCAATAAATAATGTGGTGACAATGCTTCATCATTTTGGAAAGAAAATGACTCCTTATGCCAAAATAAATTCCAGATGGATCAGAAGTTTTGAATTACAAAATGAAACTATAAATGTATTAAAAGAAAACATGGGAAAATATTGCCTTAATTTTGTAATGTGAAAGGCCTTCCTAAACATGACACAAAATCAAGAAACTATTAAGAAAAATGCCAAAAAATACAAAGTTAAAAGATGAATAACAAAAAAATTGCGTCATATTTTGACAGTTGAGAGCTAATTTTCCAATTTATACAATGCATGTACAAATTAGCAAGAAAAGGACCAGAAAAAAAAAAGGTAATAAAGAACTGATCAATTAATTTCAAGAGACAATTCACAGAAATGAAAATAAAATGGACAGTAATCAGCAAAAGTTGTCGATCTGAATCGAAAGTAAAGAAATGTAAATCATATATGTTTTCACCTCTCAGATTGGTAAAATTTAGTAATGATCAAAATCAACAATGAATAAATATTCTTTGACTCAATGATTCCATTGTTAGAAATTGAGTGTACTGAAGAGATAATGTTCCCACTGACTAGAATGTTCTTTACAGAATTATTTATTGTAAAAATAATCAGTAAAATAATCTGAATACTTATTAATAAAAACACCACACATCTACAACCATCTGATCTTTGACAAACTTGACAAAAACAAGCAATGGGGAAAG
>CAUYQU010048852.1:0-13910 GCA_963574635.1 Cheracebus regulus | reverse complement strand
CTCTTTGGTCTCATTTGTTTTTTTTAAAAACAAAAAAACAACCACACTACTTTTTTTATCTTATATTAATTTTACAAAAAAAAAAAAAAAAAAAAAAAAAAAAAAAAAAAAAAAAAAAAAAAAAATTGAAAAAAAAAAAATTGAAAAAAAAGAAAGTGATGAGTAAAAAAGTTAAATATGTCTTTTTATTTTTTGATGCGAAGCTTTTTTTGGAGGCTCTTTTGTTTAATTTTGACGTATGACATTTACTTTTAGAATCAATATTTCTTTTTTTCTTTCTTTCTTTTTTTTTTTTTTTTTTTTTAAGGTAGTGTCTTGCTTTGTCACCCAGGCTGGAGTTCAGTGGCATGATCTCAGCTCACTGCAACCTGCCTCCCTGGTTCAATCGATTCTCCCTCAGCCTCTCAAGTAGCTGTGATTATAGGCATGAGTCACCATGCCCAGCTAATTTTTGTATTTGTAGTAGAGATGGGGTTTCACCGTATTGGCCAGGCTGATCCTGAACTCCTGACCTCAAGTGATCCACCTGCCCGGGCCTTTAAAAGTGCTGGGATTACAGGTGTGTGCCACCACGCCTGGCCACAGAATGAATACTTCTTTACAAATAGTTTTAAAATGAAAGAGCAACCTAGATTTGTCCTATAGATCCTTTGTAGCTGAGTGAAATACTGGAGTGTAGTATGTGGCATAGTTATCCTTATGATAAAGAGGACTGAAAAGACTTTTCTGGTGTTTCTTTTTGTTTCTCACTGAAATTTAATTTGTGTCCCAAAATAGTGACTGTTGTTGTTTACTTTAAACTTTCCATTTTAGGAATCCTGCCGCAGTAGTTTTGAGCTAGTAAAAATTTAAGTATAATAGCTTATTTGAGATACAATTTGGTCTGAGAATTTCATATCACCAAAATACATTTTCTTTTTTGAGTACTGCTTTTTTTTGCACTCATCAGAGTCATGAGCTGTTTTAAAAATGTTTATGATTTTTTTTGATTTCTCTATTATTAGAAACTTCTTTATGTCCTGTAAAACCTTTTGCTGAGGAGATAATCCTAAACTGCATTGTCTTTCTGTCACAAATTTCAGTCTCTCTTGCCTGCTACACATTGTGTGTGGGACATGTTCTTTTGTCTTAGGGTATTTTTTTGGTTTTCTGTCTGTACAGCTGATTTTCACACCCGCTACCACTGTGGCTGCTGTACAGTCTGACATTCCTGTTGTCTCGTCGTCATCGTCATCTTCCTGTCAGTCTGCAGCTACTCAGGTGAGCTTGTCTAGCTTCATAATGTGTTATTTGAGATCTGGATCTTCAGGTTAAAGTTAAGCATTGCATCTGTGTTTAAGTTACTACCGATGGTTTCAGTGCTCCTTGTCATGCATTTTAGATTGAAATTTAATAAAATACAATGAGAACGTCAAGAAAATGTTTTTTGTTCTGTAGAAATTATATACCATTAAACACAGATATTTAGGTTATTTGACATTGGTTGGTCAAGGTTAATGAGAGTTTTTGTTAATGACTTCCTATTCATAAAGCAGATTTGTTTCTCATCATGTGAGATATATTATTTTGCTTACAGTATTCCTTATAACTAAGTCAAGATGGATTTTAAGTTTGAAAATGAATTAGACAAATTTAAGATTTTTAAAATTGGTCAAGTGCAACGGCTCATGCCTGTAATCCCAGCACTTTTTGGAGGCCCAGGCAGGAGGATTGCTTGAGCTTAGGCATTAAAGGCCAACCTGGGCAAAATAGCAAGACCTGGTCTTGACTAAAAATAAAAAAAATTAGCTGGGCGTGGTGCTGTGTGACTATAATTCTAGCTTTTCAGGAGGCTGAGGAAGGAGGATTGGTTGAGCCTGGGAGATTGAGGCTGCAATGAACTATGATAGTGCCACTGCATTCCAGTCTCGGTGACACAGTGAGATTAATCATTACAGAAATGCAAATCAAAACGACAGTATCACCATACATTCACTAGAATGGCTGAAATGAAGAAGACTGCTAATACTATATATTGATGAGAATGTGGAGCATCCAGACTGTCACACATTGCTGGTGAGAATCTAAAATGGTAAAACCACACTTTGGAAAACAGTTTGGCAGTTCCTTATAGAGTGGAAACATACACATAACATGTGACTCAGCAGTTCTCCTTAAGTTTACCCTGAGAGATGTGAAAACATACATAAAGACATGTTAACAAATGTTCATAGCAGCAGTACTCAGAATAACCTCAAACTGAAAACAACCAAATGTCCTTTAACTGCTGAGTAGTTAAACAAATTTTGATATATTCTTTCTTTCTTTCTTTCTTTTCCCCACCAACCCCAATTTTAATATATTCTTATGGTAGAATACTGCTCAGAAATAAAAGAAAACTACTGATGAATCTCAAAAAGATGATGTTTAGCAAAAGAACCTTGGTATAAGGAATACATACTCTATGATTCCATTATATGAAATCCTAGAACAGGCAAAGCTATAGTGAAAAAAAATCAGATTAGTGGTATCTGGGGTAGAAAGTAGGCGGAGATTGACTGGGAAGGGGCATGAGTGAACTTTCATGGTTAAGGTGATGTTCTGTATGTTGGTTGGGGTAGTGATTATATGGTATATACATACGTCAAAACTCCTTGTAATATTTATTGTATGTAAGTTGCACCTCAATAAATTTGACAAGCGTGGATTAGAGTGAGTACATTTTAAATGAAAACAATTGAGTTAGAATGTTACTTTGCATGATATTGCTGTATTTTGGTGTTCTGCATAATAAATATTTTAGACTGCATATGGCAGAGATGGATATTTTAGGATCATCTTTGGCCTCTTATATTTAATATAATAGTTCTCAGTCTTCTGAAAAAAAATTAAAAATGAGATAATTTCCTTGATATTTTTGATAAAACCTCTCTATATTATTTCATTTACAAATAAAGGCTAATTTTCATGTATTAATTTATAAAGATGATGGTCAGTTACATTCAGATTTTTCCTAACTTGCCCTGTGATTTTCCACAGTTTCTTTTCTTTCTTTTTTTTTTTTTTTTTTTTTTTGAGACGGTGTGTCGCTCTGTTGCCCAGGCTGGAGTGCAATGGTGTGATCTTGGCTCACTGCAATCTTCGCCTCCTGGGTTCAAGCAGTTCACCTCAGCCTCCTGAGTAGCTGGGACTACAGGCACATGCCACCATGCCCCTCTAATTTTTGTATTTTTAGTAGAGACAGGGTTTTACCATATTGATCAGGCTGATCTCGAACTCCTGACCTCAGGCAATCCACCCACCTTGGGCTCCCAAAGTGCTGGGATTACAGGCATGAGCCACCATGCTTGGCTGATTCTTCAGTTTCTTAGCTTTATTGGACTTTTTTCCCCCCCGTATTTACAAAATGAGAACTTTATCTTTGTTAACTTTAAGATTTTTTATCTTGAAACTTTTGTGTCTCTGTGGAATGAGTTTGTTGAACTAATTATCTTCTTTTTAAATCAATTAATCTTAAGTAATTAATTAAATTTTTGAGATAGGGTCTCACTGTCTCTCCCAGACTGGAGTACAGTGGATCAATCATGGTTCATTGCAGACTTTGACCTCCCTGGGCTCAAGCCATCCTCCCACCTCAGCCTCCTGAGTAGCTGGGATTACAGGTATGTGCCATCATGCCTGGCTAATCTTTGTATTTTTTTGTAGAGTCAGGGTTTTGCCATGTTTTCCAGGCTGGTCCTGAACTCCTGAGCTCAAGTGATCTGCCTATTTTGGCCTACCAAACTTTGGGATTACAGGCTTAAGCCACTGTGCCAGCCTGAAATAATGATCTTTTGTTTTGGTTTGGTTTTATGAAACCTAATTATTAGGAGGTTTCCTTTTAATAGAACTAGACCATCGTCAACTTCCAACATTTTAAATTTTATTTTTTCATTTATATTTGACATTGTTCCAACTAAGATTTTAATTCATTTACAAGATGCATGGTATAAAACGTAAGTTGGAAGCATGTAAGAAAAAAGACACAAATGAAACTATTTCCTAGCATGGAGCTAGGAGTGAAATTGCTGCCCAGCTTATATGTGTGAAGTTTTGTGTGGCCTTAAGTGCCTACTTCAGTCATTTATTGTATGATGTGGACAAGTTGCCAAACATCCCTAATATTCATTCATATTCGTAGGGTAAAAGGATAAGTAAAATGTATCTTTACTGTGTAAAACATTATAGGCACTCAGTAAGTAGTTTTGTTTTTTGCAAAAGTTGGGGATAGGAAGGCTTGGATTCAAATTCTGACTTTAGCAACAACATTTGCCAGCAGATTGATTTTGGCCAAGTTCATAGTAGTATAGCATAGTGTTTATAATACGGACTTTGGAGCCAGAATCTTTGGGTTCAAATACTTGCTCTACCATAAAGTCCTTAACCTCTCACCTTAGTTTCAATTATGTAAAATAAAATAACATTTATAATCTAATCTTTCATAAGGTCTCTGTCAGGATTAAATATCTTAATAAATTGAATAGAAGTATCTGATAGCATTTACTAAATGTTTCATTTACTGAATTGTTTCATTTATTCTTTAAAACAACTTATCTCTACTGTCGGAGCTGTTACTTGAGGCTCAGCGTTGTTAGAAGGAATAAGTGAAATAATAAAGTACTTAACATAGTGCCTGCCACAATTAAGATATCACAGGCTACTAATTACTATTTTTGTTATGCATTATCTGAAAATGAGTCACAAAGTTGGTTCTTAGCTTTCAGTTTACTAATAGTGAAGAGAGAGAAGCAACCACTTAAATAATTTATAGGCCAGGCAAGGTGGCTCATACCTGTGATCTTAGCTCTTTGGGAGGCAGAGGCTGGCAGATGGCTTGAGCGCAGGAGTTCAAGACCAGCCTGGTCAACATGGCAAAACCCCATCTCTACAAAAAAATACAAAAATTTGCAGGATGTGGTGGTGTGGGCCTATAGTCCCACCTACTTGGGGGGCTGAGGTGGGAGGATCGCTTGAGCCCAGAAGATTGAGGCTGCAGTGAGCCAAGATCAAGCTGTTGCATTCTAGCCTGGGTGACAATGTGAGATCCTGTCTCAAAGTAAATAAATAAATAAATAAATAAATAGAAGAATTTATAGTTTCCAAGGTAAAACTAACAAACCCACCTGCTTAGGAAAACACAGCTGATTTGAACATGTTCTGAGAGCACAGTTTGGCCAGTACTCATGAAGAAGATATCTTACTTCATCTTTTTTCTTTTCTCTTTTTTCTTTTTTTTTTTTTTTTTTTTAAGATGGGGTTTCACCATGATGGCCAGGCTGGTTTTGAACTCCTGACCTCCAGTGATCCACCCACCTTGGCCTCCTAAAGTGCTAGGATTACAGGCGTGAGCCACCACACCCGGCCATCTTACTTCATCTTATAAGGGTATCTTTAATGTGAGTAGAGTCAAAATAATTTATAAAAGTGGTCTTCGGGGTCCAGATTGATGTGTTCTAGGTATAAGCCTCTGTGATGATCTGATTTAATTCAGGGATAGACTTTTGGGTGGCTACAGGAATGGTTTGACCTTTAGGAATTTCTCTATGGATGTTGTTTCTCTTCTCTGTACTTTTGAAATGGCAGTGAGTGAGGCTGGCAGTGGTACATGTTGCTCCTACTTATATGTAATTTTCCTCAAGTTCAAGACTGTTAGGTTAGTTTTTGAAAATTTCTGCTTAACTTTGTTGAGTTTTAAAATCATATTTGCAGTTAAAAAATTATTTGTAATTGTGAAATACCAAATCTGAATTTGTATTTTAATAGTCTTTAAGCTATAAAAGTCAGTACAATAGTTAATTTTTCCTTAGTATTAAATATTTTTATAGCATATTGTAAACGATGAGAAATTTGGAATATATTACTTTTATTTACCATGTTAAATGCTCAATCCCTTCTCCCCACCATGCACACCCACACAAAAAAGATTTTTGGAAAGATGTTACAGGGCAAAGAGTGTGTTAAGAGATGAGCCAGGCGCGGTGGCTCACGCCTATAAATCCCAGCACTTTGGGAGTACAAGGCAGGCGTATCACTTGAGGTCAGGAGTTCGAGACTAGCCTGGCCAACAGGGTGAAACTTCATCTCTACTAAAAATAAAAAAATTAGCTGGATGCGATGGTGGGTAACTCTAAGCAGGACAGCTAACTTGGAAGGCTGAGGCAGGAGAATCGCTTGAATCCAGGAGGCGCAGGTTGCCGTTAGCTGAGATCACACCACTGTACTCCAGCCTGGCTGACAGAACAAGCCTGTCTCAAGAAAAAAAGAGATGAGTAAGAAATCTGACCCAGAGGCTGGCACAGTGGCTATGCCTGTAGTCCCAGCACTTTGAGAGGCTGAGGCAGCTGGATTGCTTGAGGTCAGAAGTTCGAGATGTACCTGGCCAACTCTACTAAAAATACAAAAATTAGCCAGATATGGTGGCAAACACCTGTAGTCCCAGCTATTCAGGCAGCTGAGGCAGGAAAATTGCTTGAACCCGGGAGGTGGAGGTTGCAGTGAGCTGAGATCACACCACTGCACTCCAGGTTGAGTGAGAGTGTCTCAAAAAAAAAAAAAAAAAGGAATCTGACCCAGTAAATTCAAAGGATTGTTTTTTCCTCAATTCTAAGAGTATTTTCCAGATAGCCTACTGGGGAATTACTGTTAGAATTGAGGGGAAAAAAACCAACCCTTTGGATTTAAAAGCTAGAAACTCAGCTCTACTGCCAGCAATGTGACCCTCACTCTTAGGGATACTATGATAATTGCCATAGTATTTGTTAGATTCCAGTTAAATAATTGATGTGAAAGTATTTTGGCAGGGAAGCCCTGTATAACAATATAAGATGCAAAATTAGCAAAAATAACTCATGCCAAATGTAGACCTTTTCAAAAGTCAGAAAGTTTTCATAACTTGATCAAAGGAAAGGTTTGGATGAAATGAATGTGGGACATCAGAGTGCCCTAATATTCTTCATTTTAGAAAGGATGGGTTTTCTTTCAAAAGGGAAGCTTTGTCAAGGAAATCTGTATATGTGTTCTTTCCATTAACAGCTAAATTGACTTTGTAATCTACTTTGGCAGTGTAGCTTTCATGTTTGGAATTTATTTAAACCATGTCAACATTTAAGTCAAAATGATCATAGATACAGCCATATTCTAAAATTTTTATGTTCACATAAATAACATATATACACAATATAGTGTAAGTATATACACATTTTCTTTCAGAATTCCAGAAAACATAAGGAAAATTAAAAACAAAAAGTATATTATTGTATAGAAATGGATATGCTGCAGGTTTTAGGGTTCATTGTGTCAAATCCACATTTACTGTGAATATACTTCTCATTTGAAGGAATGCTTTCAAGTTTTTCAGATTATTACTCACCCTTTGGTTATCATTACTATTCAGTCTGCTTCATATGTTATTTGTGGCAAATGTTAAATTTTGTCTTTCTCTCTCTTCCTAGAAGATTTTAATGTGCCTCCACTAGATACTTGTTGAGATGTTTTCGGTAAACATGAGCAGATTTTAATGTTAGCCTCAGAACACCATGAAGACAACTAAGTGCTTACCAAAAAATTAGCCTTGTAATATATATTTCAAAATCAGATATAGGAGAATACCTCAGACTTGTGAAGTTTCTATTAAACCTTTAGCACTGAACTGCAGGGAGTATAAAAATGAATGTTGAGATGAGAGTCTACTAGCGAGTCTCAGTATTTCACAGATACACATACCTTTAATAATTCTCAAACAAGTTAGATATTTATCAGTGCTATAGGCCAGTATAACCCAAATTCGATGGGAAAGTTGTTCTGGAAGAGAGGAAGAAACTCTTTTCTAACCAGGGATTTTGGTAATGTTTCTTAGTTAGAGCAAGTGGGATTTTACTGAGCTTTAAAGAATGGGTTGGGCTTCAAAAGAGCTTTGAGAAAAGATGGCATTTAGGCAAGAGGTGCTTGAATAAGAGCTTCAGTTACACTGAAGGTAGTGGAAGGTATATTTGGAGAATAATGCTGGAATACAAGAACTGTGGGCTGGAGGGATAGCGGCTGGGGGCTTGAAGTGGTTTTGGCCTAGGTTGAGGAGGGCTTTGAGTGGCAGTCTTGAGAAATTTGGATTTTAGTGCTTTTTTTTTTTTTTTTTTGAGATGGAGTCTCACTCTCTTTCCCAGGCTGGAGTGCAGTGGTATGATCTCGGCTCACTGCAACCTCCACCATCCAGGTTCAAGCGATTCTCCTGTTTCAGCTTCCCAAGTAGCAGGGACCACAGGTGCCTGCCACCACGCCTGGCTAATTTTTGTATTTTTAGTAGAGATGGGGTTTCACCATATTGGCCAGACTGGTTTTGAACTCCTGACCTTGTGATCCACCCGCCTTGGCCTCCCAAAGTGCTGGGAGTACAGGCGTGAGCCACTGCGCCCTACTGGTATATTTTGTTTTTGTAGTAAACTTTAATAATATACTGGTTATTAGTCCATTTATGTTTACATTGGTATGAACTATTTGAGAAAAATCAGAAAAGATACTCTATAACATTTCACTTAGAAAATTCTTTGAGTAGCTTCGAATAGAACTGATGAAAACTTTGGTCTGAAGTATAGGGTTTTTTTGTTTGTTTGTTTTTTGAGACAGAGTCTCACTCTGTTGCCCAGGTTAGGGGGGCAATGGCGCAATATCTCAACTCACTGCAACCTCCACCTCCCAGGCCCAAGCAGTTTGTGCCTCAGCCTCCTGAGTAGCTGGAATTACAGGAATGTGCCATCATGCTTGGCTAATTTGTGTATTTTTAGTAGAAATGCGTTCAGTTCACCATGTTGGCAAGGCTGGTCTCAGACTCCTGGCCTGAAGTGATCCACCCACCTCAGGCTTCCAAAATGCTGGAATTACAGGTGTGGAATTACTGAGAAAGTATAGCTTTTTTTTGGGAGACAGACTTTCTCTCTGTTTCTCAGGCTGGAGTGCAGTGGCATGATTTTGGCTCACTGCAACCTCTGCCTCCTGGATTCAAGTGATTCTTCTGCCTCAGCCTTCCGAGTAGCTGGAACTACAGGCACAGGCCACCATGGCTGGCTAGTTTTTATATTTTTAGTAGACGAGGTTTTACCATGTTGGTTAGGTTAGTTTCGCACTATTGACCTCAGGTGATCCGCCCGCCTTGGTCTCCCAAAGTGCTGGGAGAAAGTATAGCTTTTTGAGCATCAGTTAATGATGTACTTGTAGAGACAGAACACATGAAACTGAAGAACATTTTATAAAGCAGCACTATATCATTTGCTTTGTCATTCTGGAATCTCTTTTATTTCAGATTCTTTCCCAGGGCCAGTGCTAGCCTACATATATTTGGTACATTCATTCTAGATAGGCAAGAAGTTCAGCAACTTTTGAAGAAGCATTTTCTGTCTTGCGTCTTGCTGTTAGGAAGTGTTATAAATGTCAGGTGAGAGTAATTGGGATAATCCTTGCCACCATCCAGACTGGCAATATGTTTCAAATAGCTCTGAGTGTAGCATGAGCCACCACAGAAAGCCATTTCAGGGTCATGCATACTCTTTACAGTTCATGAGATGCAGTTTTCAAAGACAGTGAATATTCAATGACAACAGCAACACCAAAATTTTACTAAATTAAAACAGTTTTTTTGAAAATGCTTTTTGTAATTTTCACAGTGTGGCAGATGATTTGATGAATTAATTTTCTTACAAGGTTAATGTCCCCTTACAATCTCTATAGCTAGAACTGGTAACTTAATGCAGTTATGTTGCAGAGTAATTTCTTCATATTCATAATTCATACATATATAATACACACACTGTTCATATATATATATATTTAGTTTTTAGTTCTTTATGATCCTACCCTTCTCTCCCTTTTCCTTCCCTTCCCCTCCCCCCTTCTTCCTCCCTTTCTTTTTTTCCCCTTCTTCCTCCCTTTCTTTTTTCCTCTTCCTCCCCTCTTCCTTTCTCTTAATGTTTTTTTAAAAATTGCCACTTAATATTTGAGATGTGATTACTTAGAAGAATAATCTCCTTTCCTTAAGGATGAATCAGTTCTTTCAAGTGCTTGGAGCTTTATGTATGAAAAGCATAATATAAATGTGTTGTCAGTATTGTCATAATGATAATGATTACCACATCAATTAAAACTATCTGTTTTCATCTTAATTTTCTGTTATGTGGTTCTTAGGTTCAGAATTTGACATGGTAAATGGTAATGATTATTACCACATCAATTAAAACCATCTGTTTTCATCCTAATTTTCTGTTATGTGGTTCTTAGGTTCAGAATTTAACATTACGCAGCCAGAAGTTGGGTGTATTATCTAGCTCACAGAATGGTCCACCAAAAAGCACTAGTCAAACTCAGTCATTGACAATTTGTCATAACAAAACAACAGTGACCAGTTCTAAAATCAGCCAACGAGATCCTTCTCCAGAAAGTAATAAGAAAGGAGAAAGCCCAAGTCTGGAATCACGAAGCACAGCTGTCACCCGGACATCAAGTATTCATCAGTTAATAGCACCAGGTAGGATAAAACATTTGTTCAAAATAGTTGTATTATTCATTTTCTTAGAGCAAAACAAAGGATGTTCATGACTTGAACAAGAGCGACACCTTTAAAACATTTTGAAATGTGAATTTTATAAATTAGATAATCTTAATATGTAGCTTGAAAAGAGACAAAAAAGCCCAAGAGCTAAAATAAATTGTAGCAATGTAATAGGTTTTGAAAATTAAATGACATTTGTTTAACATCTTTAAGTGCTGGTCTCTCCTTATATTGATAAAACCTTTTAGCTTTAAAGAAAGATTTGCCTGTGGTTTATTTAATATAGCTTAGTGGGATAATTTTTAAAGCTTTAAAAAAAAGCAGTATACTATTTTGTTTAAAGTTGTTATCATGCGAGAAATTTGTCACTTCGAAGCATAGGATTATGCGTAATTACTTTCCTTATGTTGTTGCCTTTTTCTGTCTTTGATTTCATCTCTGAGAGGATCATCTCAGGCAGTCAACTGAGTCATTGTCATTCTTCTTAAGCTTTGAATTCTGCTTGTGCTGCCTTTACTTTAACCAGATAATCTTGCCTCATTTCTTACTGAAAATGTTGGGACCATCCAGAGTGAGCTGCTGTCTCTTCTATTCATCTCAGAATTTCTCAGGATTAAACTTTCTTTACTTTTGATACGATAAAGAGTTACGTGTATTCTTAAACTCAGCACCATTTGCCCCTGTTGTTGATCCCACCTTTTTTTTTAATGCCTCTCCTGACCTTCTTTAGTACATAATTGTTACAGCATCTTTTATCTTCTCATGCTAGATCCTTTTCTCTGCTTCTCAGCTATAATTAGGTCTCCCTTATTCTTAATGGATCTGCATGTTTTTTTAAATCACTATAACTGTAGCGTGTGTGTGTGTGTGTGTGTGTGTGTGTGTGTGTGTGTGTGTGTGTGTGTGTTGCACTGAGCTAGACACATAATAAATGGTTCATTTAAAAAAAAAAGAATCTGGCTGGGTGCAGTGGCTCATGCCTATAATCCCAGCACTTTGGGAGGCCAAGGCGGGTGGATCACTTGAGGTCAGGAGTTTGAGACCAGTCTGGCCAGTGTGGCAAAACCCTGCCTCTACTAAAAATACAAAAATTAGTGGGACATGGTGGTGTGCACCTGTAGTCCCAGCTATTTGGGAGGCTGAGGTATGAGACTTGCTTGAACCTAGGAGGTGGAGATTGCAGTGAGCCGAGATTGCACCACTGCACTCCTGCCTGGGTGACAGAGCAAGACTCTGTCTCATAACAAACAAACAAGCAAACGTTCTTTGTTCCAGCAACCTCACCAGGGAAACATCATCCTTTTTCTGTCCTTTTATAATGCTGCTTTACTTTTCAAAGTCTTTTTTTTTTTTACGCTTAGGTGTAAGTGTAAAATATTCCACTTAAACTTATTTTCACTTTTCATGTTTCCTCTGTGTTAATATTGCCAGCATTCTCTATATCACTGAATTTCAAAATTGTGGAATTGTTTGATTACCCTAGTTGGAAATTTCTCCTTACTCTGAAATTTTACAGCATTTTAAGGTCCCTTCTGGTTCTTTTTCTTTTATAGTTATTCATATACTAGATCTTAGCTTCTCTGCTAGACAGCACGTTCCTTGAGGGTAGGATAATAATATTCAGCATTTATGTATGTGTGAAGTACTATGCTAGTACTTTACATTGATTAACTCTTTAATCTTTTTTTAGATTCACCTTTACATCCTTCTATCTTGACAGCACTAAGTTGTACCTTATATTTACTTACCTATATTAGGTGGGCAGTACATATTTGTTGGATTAATAGTTCCTTTTTTTCCCATTTGGATTTTAGGAATTATAGCAGTCTTTCTTATTGGTACTAATTAGGTATCGCTATCCTTAAAATTGTTAAATCTGAATGTTACATAAGTAGGCTTTGATATAATGTGTAAATTAATAAATCTATTCATAGTATAGTTAGATATGAATTCTTTTTTTTTTTAAAACTGTTTTGTGCCAGGCTCTGCTCTCTCTATGGCTTAAAAGCTGGGTTTTTACACTACTGTACAAGAGTATTGTCAGCCTCAAGCCAGCATCCAGCCAGTTTTGACAGTCAGTATGGAGCAGCAGTGACTCCACAGTGCTTAGAATGACTGCTCAGAGACAATTTCTAGTGATTCCTGCAGTTTTTATAAATTATAATGAAGGGTAGGTTAATTTCTTTCTAAAGAGAATGTTACTTTCAGAGAAAGCTTGGAACTCTTTCAGAGTTAGTTCAAGCAAGGAGACCTACTTTTGGAATTTTTAGTCCCTCTTAACTCTCAGTACCTGGTTCTGAATTGTAACTTACTCTTCATCTTTCATTAATAATGTGATAACGTGTTTATAGTTTGCCTTCCTCTGATGAACAATATCTTATGCAAGTATGGAGGAAACCAGTAAGCCAAAACCACCAGAGTCTGAGGTCAAATTAATTCCAAATTCAGATCTTACATGTATTACTCAGACTCTTGTTGTTTAGAAACAAAACCACACAGAAAATCCTAAACTACTTAAAAGTTTCTTAAGCCTTACACTGAAGTTATTCAAAGCCATTCGTATCTTCTATTAAGGCTACAGCTATATTTTTTCACCTTTTTAGTTTTTCTGCTTTTATTGGTAATAAGTTAATCCAAAGCTAAGATATTTTGAGAGATTCTGAATTGATAATTTGTCCTCAGTTAAAAAATTCCCCTTCAGGTCATTTTAAATGTAAAAAAAAAAAATCTACTTTTATTCTAATGTAGTGTAGTCTAATAATTATTATAATGGACATAGTTATTGTTCTGTATTTTTAGGGTGCTAAAGTAACTTGGTTTTCTTTATCATTTCTTTTTGAAGGTGGAGTTCCACTTGATACTTAGTAAATTCTGTTTTTAATATGTAAAATAAGGTCAGACTTTTTTTTTTTAAGCCTTCAATCTTGAGCTAATTTTTGTATGAATAAGGTCAGACTTTTAAGTGTCTGAAAATAATTATGGACTGTATTAGAGCTAAAGTTCTTTTTTTTTTTAAAGAAAGAAAGAAACAGCAAAAGAAAGAAAAAAAAAAGAATGAAAGAGAGAAAGAAAGAGGAAGAGAAAGAGGGAGAGAGAACGGGATTCTTGTTTTATTGCCCAGGCTAGAATACAGTCTAAAAATGGGTATTAAAAACCTCTTTTATGCCAATAATTGTCCTTAACAGTGGAGACAGGAAGGAATAGGGGATGAAAATAACAAATAAGCAGCCAACCAAAATTTTATTTAAACCTGTGAAATGCTATGCAATTGCTGGGGAGTGATTTACTTCCAATTATGTGGTCACTTTTAAAATAGGTATAATGTGATATTGAGAAAAATGTATGTTTTGTGGATTTG
>CAUYQU010048850.1:0-11523 GCA_963574635.1 Cheracebus regulus | reverse complement strand
TGTGTGAATATAGAGGAGTTAAAAGAGCACGTAAGTGGGAGGGTTTGATTGGGAGTAGAAGGAGTTCCATTTATCCCCATAACAGAGACCTGGGAAGGAAGAGTTTTTCCAGAATAAGTGGGAAGCACAGAGTAGGTAGCCCCCGTGTTGAGCAAGAAGGAGACACTTTTACCCGCTA
The DNA here is from genome assembly GCA_963574635.1 of Cheracebus regulus. Lineage (NCBI taxonomy): Eukaryota > Metazoa > Chordata > Mammalia > Primates > Pitheciidae > Cheracebus > Cheracebus regulus. Next base: position 11,345 of record CAUYQU010048850.1, on the reverse strand, counting down.
CCTTGAGCGTGACCCTGGGCTCGGCAAGGGTAACCGGGGTTGGGGAGCCAGGGCCCCACTAGTTGTCCAACAGCCCTAGTAGCTCTGGGAACGGAGAGTGCTGGATGCCCGGTTCCTGGTCTGCACGAGCAGGTTCCAGGCTTCCAGCGACTGCCCCCTGCTGTCCAGCATGTCGGTCTGGAGAGACCGGGACCCTGGACGAACCGGGGCAGTCAGACTTCCAGTGTCCCATAGGTTGGCAGATAGGACAGGGCTTAGTGGGTGGACGTGGCTGAGGACAGGCTTTGGACCAGTGTCCTTCTTTCCCACATTTGAAACACACCCCAGGAGGAGCGCAGGAATCGCCTTTGGATTTTTGGTTTCCTGCCGGCCGCAGAGCAGCTACCAGAGCCTGGGTTTGTAGAGTGACCTTCTGCTTCATGCGGGCTTGGCGGGCTGCCTCAGCCGTGTCTTCTCTGGCATTAAAAACCTTAAAGGCCATTTTTACCAGGTCCTGTATGGGGGTTTCTGGACCCTCCTCTACCTTTTTTAGTTTCTTTCGGATATCGGGAGCTGATTGGGAGATAAAGTGGGAGGCTAGGACAGTGGCCCCATTTTGGGAAGCAGGGTCCAGCCGGGTGTAACGGACTAGTGCCTCCTGCAGACGGGTAAGGAAGAGGGCAGGGTTTTCCTCAGGTAGTTGAGTGATTTCTCTCAGCTTATTATAATTCACTACTTTATTAGAGACAACGTCCATGCCCCTGAGAAGGTACTGGATCATGCGGTCCCTCCGGGATATATCAGACCCACGACCGGCCTGATAGTCCCACTGAGGGTCCTCATTTGGAATGACTTCAGGGCCTAGGGGGATTTGGTTATCTATAGCGTGGTCCTTATCTGCCTGGTGTCTGGCTGCAGCAAGGATACACTCCGCTGTAAGAGTGGAGGTGCAGATAACACGGACATCATGCCAAGTGAGGCTATATTCCTGGGTGAGATATTGGAATTCCTTTATATAGGTGGAGGGGTCTGCCGAGAATGAGCCAAGCCGTCGCTCAATTTGAGACAAATCCTGAAGTGAGAAAGGGACATGGACCCTAACTAAGCCCTCCGCGCCAGCCACTTCTCGGAGTGGGGCTAGTATGGTGGATTGGTGAGAGCGAGCATGGGCCGCCACAGGGGAGGCGAGTTGGGGAGAGGACTTTGAAACCGGTGGCGCTGAGGGAGTGGGGGAGGAGAGAACAGTTGGCGGTAACTGGTGGCTAGGACTGGCGGGGCGGGGCGGGGGGGAGGCGGGTGGCTCTGAAACAGGAAGCGCCAAGGGAGTGGGGGAGGAGCGGGCGGTTGGCGGTAACTGGTGGCTAGGGTTGGCGGGGGGTGACAGATGATCAGGCAGATCCTCCGAGGAGGAGTAAGGTGGGGGCGAGGCAGCGGAAGAGGGCTTGTGGGGGGTGTGGGCTAGAAGAATTTGGTAGGAGGAGCAGAGATCAGGGCGGGAACGGAGATCTCAAAAAGCCTGAATGTAGGGAACCTCTTTGTCCTTGCCAGTTTGGCGGCAGAGATTGTCGAGATCACGAAGTATGTTAAAATCGAAAGTGCCAGTCGGGGGCCAGTGTGACTGGTTATTAAGTTTGTACTGGGGCCAAGCGACTTGGGATAAAAATAAGAGTTTTTTCTTGCGTAGGGTTTGTGAATATCCCAATCTCAAGAAATTTTGAAGCAGACACCCTAAAGGGGTGTTTGGGTCCACTTTAGACTCCGAGTTTCCCATGACCAGGTGACGAACCTGCCAGTGCCGGATAGGGAAGAAGCAAGGAAAGGGCGTCCCCCTTCATTGCAGTCCCTATGGAATTTTGGTAGGTGAAGCTTAACAGTCAGAGAGGCGTCCCCGTCTGTGATTTTTATAGGGGCTGGGGTGCTGGGAGGTGCCGGGAGGTGGGGAGAGCTGATGTGACAGGTGGTGATTGGCCGGCCAGGCTGGCAGGGCGGGAAGCTGGGGGAGAGCTGATGAGGTGGACTGTTGAGCGGGCGTTTGGGTGGGGTAGGAGATTCTTGTGCAAGGGGTTTTTCAGATAAGTTTTTCCTCCAGCTAGGGCCTGGGTGGGGGTTGTTGAGGACCCCTGAGCCCTCCTCCAGACAGGCCTCTTTCTTGAAGATTTCTGCCTCAGGGTCTTTATATTTGTTGTCCTCTCTCTGGAAGACTTCCACTTGATATTTGCTTGGGTCTGCTCCCTCACGTCTTTCAAATGAGTTTCTCAAGGAGACCTTCCTTGACCACTCTAAACTCAAATATTAAGCCTCTTCACAAGGCCTTCTGCGTCCCTTCACTGATAAATATTTCTCCTGAAATAGTATATGTTGATCTTCATACTTGTTTGGGTCTTGTTTGCTGCTCTATTTCCAGAGTGTAGAATAGCGCGCTGTTAGAGCATGTGCTATGTGCTCAGTGTATGCATGCTGGTTGAGTGAATGAAGAGTAGCTTCACACAGATAGGTAGAAGATCTTCGATGTGCTCCATCACAGCGTCCTGTGGGGAAAGATAACACAGATGGAAGAAGGGAGTCAGAATGACATGGGGAAAGTATTTCCCAAGTAAAAATACCTGCTGCAACCCACTCTGCTAAATAGTTTATCCTTCCCCAAAGTTCTGAAACTGGTTTCAGAAATTCTACTGCTGTTCCTGCCTTTAAGTTAAATGGGTCACATCATAAAATTATTATATTCTTGACAAATACATGTAAAGGGGCTCAGTGTTCTCAGTACAGGGAAATCTGAAGACAGTAGTGATTGCAGCTACATTTTAAACAAGATGAACAAACTTGTCATTAATAGACAACTAAAACTGGGCCTTTGAGATGGTGTTTTTCCCCTTAGAACACAGTTTTTAAAGATGCTAAAATTAAGGGCTCTATAAAAAAATTTAAGCACATCTCTCTGCCTCCCAACCTTTTATAGACAAATGAGCTTATAGACATGTTGGAACAGTTTTGCTTTATAGTAGGAAACCTAATCTTTAAAAAAATATTTTAAAAATAAAATTCATAAATATGTTACAGCAGAAATAAATTGAGTTGCTTTGTTTATATATGCGGTATGTACATTTTCTTTTCTTTTGTTCTTTTTTTTCTTTTTGAGATGTAGTCTCATTGTTGCCTAGGCTGGAGTGCAGTGGTGTGATCTCGGCTCACTGCAACCTCCGCCTCCGAGGTTCAAGGGATTCTCCTGCCTGCCTCAGCTTCCCGAGTAGCTGGGATTACAGGTACACATCACCACGCCTGGCTAAATTTTTGGCATTTTTAATAGAGACACAGTTTTGCCATGTTGGCCAGGCTGGTCTCAAATTCCTGACCTCATGATCTGCCTGCCTCGGCCTCCCAAAGTGCTAGGATTACAGGCGTGAGCCTGCACCCGGCCTCATTTTATTTTCATAGATAATTTTTATAACCATTTATTGAGATAGAATTAATGTATCATAAAATCTACCCTTTGAAAGTATGAAACTCAGTAGTTTCTAGTATACTAAGAGATGAATATATTAAACCATTATCTGATTTTAGAACCTTTTCAACACCCCAGAGAAACCCTATATCCACAGGCAGTCATTCCACATTCTCTGTCTCCTCAGACCCCAGCAACTGTTCAGCTATTGTTTCCATGATTTGCCTATTCTGGACATTTCCTCAAAATGGGATCATCATATATGTAGCCTTTATGTATCTGGCTTCTTTCATTAGCATAATGTTTTCAGGGTTCATTCTTGTATATATTGGCACTTTATTCCTTTTTGTGACTGAATAATATTCCATTGTATAGATATGCCACATTTTGTGTATCCATTCATCATCTGATGGAGAGTTCTATTGTTTCTGCTTCTTGGCTATTAGGAATAATGCTGCTTGCACAGTTTTCTTAAAGGATATAAGAGACCTGTTAAGAACTACTCCTGGGAAGTGTGAGATGGAGACATATTGTTTACCTTTTTGTACTAGGTGATTCTTTTTTTTTTTTTTTTTTTTTAAGCTAAGTGCATATATTACTTTAAAACAAAAATAATCACTAGTATTATGACAGAGGATAAGTAATTGTACCTTTTGCTTTCAGTTTTCTCATTTTAAGTAAAATTGGACGAAATATTTGTCAACATGTTTTTTAGTTCTCAAATTTTGTTTGTGATAAAATGACTGATAATGTTATAGGCATTTTTTCTTTATGAATGAGAGTTCTATTTTTATATCTGCTGTGTAACTTGCAATTTGTATTCATCATAGGACCTAGAGTGGTTGCAACAATGGAAGGCATCAGTAATTTCAAGACACCAAGCAAATTATCAGAAAAAAAGAAATCTGGTAAGATAGCAGATGTGACTTTTTTTTACTATTGCTATTGTTGTTTCTCTTAGAAATGTCTTAGTATTATTTAGTTTGATCCTTTAATTATTTGTCATATAGAAACTTTATCGTAAATCCCCTTTGTGACGTTAATCGTAACAAATAAGACTTTATAGGCCACAGTTTGATCATCTCTGGACTAATTTTATTGACAACCTAACAGGTTTGGAGGCTCTCCCTGCTCAAGAATCAACTTAGCTTGATCCATTAAGGAACTGCTTTACCTCTCTCCCTCCCATTGACGCCTTGCTCTTGTGAGGGAAAGACATTTTCTAAGGCAACTCAGTGGACAAAGGAAAATCTTCTCAACAAACACCTGGATATCCATGTGCACAAAATGAGCCTTGACGCCTAACTCTCATCATATAGAAAACAGCTAAAATCAAATTTCTAGAAAATAACCTGAGAAAATATTATGTTGTCCTTTTCTAGTGATCAGTTTTTCCTATTAACCTTGTATCCTGCAGCCATCCTAAACTCACTCATTCCATTAGCTTTTTAATAGATTGCTTAGGATACTGCATATGGTTGGTCATTTGTGGATGAATCAAGATGGTGTTACTTTGTTCCCCAGTCTGTATGGCTTTGTTTCTTTTTACTTTTTTTATTGCACTGGCTCCAGTATGTTTTTGAATAGACATGTTAGTGGATATACTTGCCTTGTTTCCCAATGTATTATGTTAGATATAGGTTTTTCACAAATGCCCTTTATTAGTTTGAGGAATTTTCCTTCTAGTTATTATTGTGAATGGGTATTGAACTTTGTTGAGTGCTTTTTCTGAATCTATTTTCTTTTTAAATTTCTTAATGTGGTAAATTATTTTAATTTTCAAGTATTAAACTGACCCTTCATTACTAGTGTAAAGCCAGTTTGGTCATGATACATGTTTTATATTGCCTGATTTGCTGGTATTTTCTGTATTCATGAGGGATATGGGACTGCAGTTGTCTTTTTTGGGATATCTGTCTAGTTTTTGTATTAGATTATTCTGTATTCATAAAGTAAGCTGAGAAATGTTTCTTTCCCTTTAACAGAAATATCTTTTTCTTTAACTTTATGTAGAATTGGTAATACCCCTCCTTAAACTGGTAGAATGCACCAGTAAAGCCATCTTGACCTTGAGTTTTCTTAGTAGGAAGATCTTAACTGTGACTTCACAGTTAATAGATATAGGGCTATTCAAATGATCTCTTATTTTCTTTGTAAATTTTCTTAGTGTTTTTCAAGGAATTTGTCCATCAAAGTTATTCTTGATATACTCTTACCTAGTGTTCTTTTTCATATCTGGTACTAGTATTTTATATTTTATTTTTTCCTTAATCAGTCTGACATGAAGTTTATGTATCTTGGTGAATGTTGCATGCACTTGAAAATGGGCATTTTTTTCTACTCTCATTGGGGTGTTCTAAATGTCAGTAGGTCAAGTTGATTGACCTGTTTATGTTATTTTCTTCAGGTCTGCTATATCCCTACTGGTGTTCTGTGTACTTTTTATATTAATTATGAGAGAAAAGAGTTGAACTACAATGTGGATTTGTCTGCGTCTCCCCACCATCCCCCCAGTTTCTATCTGTTGATGCTTCATGTATTTTGAAGCTTTGTTATTAGATACATACACATTTAGGTTGGTTATTTCTTTCCCTTTTTTTTGAGTTTGAGTTTCCCTCTGTCACCCACACTGGATTGCAACAGTGTGATCTTGTGTCACTGCAACCTCTACCTCTTGGGCTCAAGTGATTCTGGTGCCTTGGCCTTCAAAATACCTGGGATTACAGGCTTGCATCACCATGGCCTGCTAATTTTTGTATTTTTAGTAGAGACAGGTTTTCACCATGTTGGCCAGGCTGGTCTCAAATTCCTGGCCTCAAGTGATCCACCCACCTTGTCCTCCCTTTAAAGTGCATGCAGCATTCACCAAGATACATAAACCTCAAATCAGATCCCCAAGTGTTGAGATTACTGTGCCTGGCCTAGGATGGTTATTGCTTTTGATGAATTTATGGCTTAACTATTATGAAATGCCCTTCTTAATCCTCAGTGGTACTCTTTGTTCTGAAGTCCACTTTATGTGATAGTAATGGAGCCACTCCAGATTTATTTTGATTTGTGTTTTAATGATGTATTTCAGCCTTTTACCCTTGCCCTATTTGTGTCTTTGTATTTAAATTGGGTTTATTATAAATGGCATGTCTTGTTTTTATCCATTCTGACAACTTCAATTGCCTTTAATTGGACTGTTTTGCCATTAGCCACATGTGGCTATTTAAGGTTTTGGATACAAATTAAGTAGAATTAAATAAAATTACAAATTGAGTTCCTCAGTTGTACCAGCCACCTTTAAAGTGCTCAGCAGCAACTGACTTAACTTACTGGACAGCACAGATTTCCACATGGCAGCATGATGTATTGGACAGCTCTGTTTAGACCACTTATACCCAATGTAATTGTCTATTGTTGGATGTAAATCTGCTGTTTTGCTATTGTTCCATAACTAATGGATGATTTTCTTCTAATCTTTTTCTCTCTTTGCTTCATTTTTGATAGTTTTTGTTGCTCTGTCTTAAAAGATGATGTTATTCTTATCCATTGTATTTTTCATTTCTAAGGTTCTATTTTATCTTTTTTTTTCTTATGCTCAGACTTTCCTATATATCATTGAGCATGTTTTTAAGATTTGTCTTAAGGTTCTTATCCGCTAATTTTGCCATCTCTGTCATTTTTTTAAAAAAATTATTTTCTTGAGACAGAATCTTGCTCTGTCATCCGGGCTGGAGTGCAATGGTGTTATCTCAGCTCACTGCAACCTCAGCCTCCCAGGTTCAAGCAATTCTCCTGCTTCAGCCTCCGGAGCAGCTGGGATTACAAGTGCATGCCACCATGCCCAGATACTTTTTGTAGTTTTAGTAGAGATGCGGTTTTGCCATGTAGGCCAGGCTGGTCATCTTGAACTCCTGGCTTCAAGTGATCTGCCTGCCTTGGCCTCCCAATACAGGTGTGAGCCACCACGCCAGGCCCCCGTCATCTTATGGTATGTTTCTGTTGATTTATTTTTCTCTTTGTATGGGTCATATTTTCTTGCAGCTTTCATGCCTAGTACTTTTTGATTGGGTGGTAGATATTTTGCATTGTCTAGTACTGGATTTTGTTATTCCTTTAAAGAGTGTTTGATTTCGTTACGGTCTGAGGTTAAGTTACATGGTCATAAGCCTGTTCCTTTTGAGACTGGCCTTTAAATGTTGTTATGAAGTTTTATCTTGAGCTAAAATTTAGCTGTACTATCTAGTTGTGACCCTTTAGAGGACTTTACTATGTGTTATAGGTTATCACCCTCTGGCTCATGGTTACATGAAGTGTTCCTAGACCTGTATGATGTCTGGTAATTGTTGAGCCAATTGATTTCCTCAGGTGCTTTCTCAGCTTTATGTGCTGATAAGTACTTGGCGAAACACTGAGAGAGAGACCTTTCAGATGTCTGGAGTGCCCTCTCTCTTTGGAGCTCTCTCCTCTTCTCTTTAGTTCTCTGCTCCACAAATTCTAGCCACCTAGTCCTTCGTGACCTCTGATCTCTGTCTCCTTAATGTGACAGGACTGCTGGATTATGTTAACCTTTGTCCTGCAGTCTGGAAACTGCCTTCAAGCAGTAAGTTAGGGTAGTGATAGGGCTCATCTCATTTGTTTCTCTTCTCTCAGGGATCACAGTGCTGCTCTGCCTGTTGTTAGATGTCTGAAAACAGTTAAATTTTGTCTGGTTTTCTAGTTCATGGTGAGTTGCTTACTCTAGGAGGAGTTAATTGTCCAAGAGTAGTTACTTTTTCATTTGCAGAAGCAGAACTCCATTTTTAAGACTGGGTCTTGCTCTGTCACCCCGGCTGGAATACAATGGCATGAACACGGCTCACTACACCCTTAACCTCCTAGGTTCAAGCAGTTCTCCCAAGTAGCTGAAACCACAGGCGTGTGCCACCATGCCTGACTAATTAAAAAGAAATTGTAGAGATGGAGTCTGTGTTGCCCAAGGTGGTCTCAAACTACTGGGCTCAAGTGATCGTCCTGCCGCAGACTCCAGAAGTGTTGAGATTATAGGCATGAACGATCACATCCAACCCCTTTATCTTTTAACAATGCTTTAAAAATGTGAAAGCAGTTCTTAGCTTGAAGGCCATACAAAAACAGGCCATTTCCCAACTCTCTGCTTCAGTGTTACTGTAGGAGAAAACTCCAAAAACTTGGTCAAAGGGTATATGTTGGTAACCAGCCCAACCCTGTGCATGGGTGCCCCGCATCCCGGCCATGACCAGGGAGTGAGAAAAGAAAGAAAAAGACGAATAGAATTTTAAAGCATGGGTCCAGGGGTCCAGTGCACTCTGGCAGGGTGATCAGCCTTGGCCTTGAGCTTTGGGCTCCAAGTGCTTTTATTAGGTGTATTATCTTATTAATCTTGCAGGCTGTCGGGAAGGGGGTTGAGGAGGAAGATGGGGTGGGGGGGAAGAGGATATGTCTGCAACATCCAATAGCAAACTAAGGACACTGAGATTTTACCACCCATTGTCCAACCAGGTGCTTTGGCAACAGATATAGGGATAAGGTGCCATAAGGTCAACCACACACACAATGCATCAAGGGGCTTTTATCTCTCGAGCATTGTGGACACAGAGCAATCGGAATTGCTCCATATTCTGAGACCATAGGCAGAGCCTGTGGCATTCCGGTGTCTCTGTACCCTGTAAGGCTTTCCGGTCTACCAGCACCCATCTGTGAAGACCTCCCGAGTCTTATGAGTAGAGGTTGCATTACTTCCCAGAATGTTTTGCATAAGCTCCCTTTAGGAGGTCCTCACACAAACTCTATGTTGGGAAATGTTGTGGGACCAAAGCAGTTTTTTCTGCTCTGCACCCACATCACAGTGTTCCGCTGTTACAGACGCTCTCAGATGGTCTTTACCGTAGGCCTCCTGTTACCGCTTGATCTCTGCTGTTATTTTACTGCACCATAGTTTGGATATGATCCGTGGCACAAATCTCAGTGTATCAAAAGCAAAGCAAGCTTGTAATCATTTAACTATAAGTAACACTGGTCTGCCCTGGCCATGTCTTCCCACAGGTATACCCATTTAAAATTAGGGGAGATGTCAAATTGCTCTCCAGAAAGACTGTGCCAGTTAATACTTTTGGCAGTGGTATACTGAGAATGTTAAGATGCTTTTGTAGAGGTCTTTTCAAATACTAATTTTGTTTTTTATTTCTCTGACATTTAGTATTATGTTCAACTCCAACTATAAATATCCCGGCCTCTCCGTTTATGCAGAAGCTTGGCTTTGGTACTGGGGTAAATGTTTACCTAATGAAAAGGTAAGCATAAGATTTCAGATTAACCTTTTTGCATGGAACTATAATTCTACTGTACTTCCAGATTTGGTGTGTGTTCCTGATCCTGGCTGACGACTGTATTTCAGTCCCTAGACCCTTTTATAACTTTCCCGGTAGCTCTGCCTCTGCTTTTCTCCTCGCTTCCTCCTGATGGATTATTAAAGGGGAAGTCATTTACTTTGTAATTCTTCCTTGGCTTCCATAGGAAGGGGAAGTGGCAGGGGAAAGGGTTCCTTTGTGGTATTAAACTAGATTCATGAGAAAACCTCAAAGAGGAAGCCAGTTTTGGGTGATGTCAGTGACTGCTATCTCTTCTTCCGCAGCGTTGCCCTCCTAAGATATTTTCTTCTAAAAGAAGTAAAAGATTTTTATTTCTTTTGGCATTGTTATTAAGTAAAGGTAAATACATGATTTTAAAGTAGGAATATTGTGTTAAAAGAAAAATGAAATAATTGAACAAGTATGGTGCTAGTAGCTAATATAGGTGTCAACAAAGTGTTTTTTTTTTTATTACTTCTTTGCATGTATTTTTTTGAAAGAGTCTCACTCTGTTACACAGGCTGAAGTGCAGTGGCACGCAAGACCTCGCAGGTTCAAGTGATTCTCCTGCCTCAGGCTCCTGAGTAGCTGGGATGACAGGTGTGCACCATCACCCCCAGCTAGTTTTTGTATTTTTAGGAGAGACGGCGTTTCGCCATGTTGGCCAGGCTGGTTTCGAACTCCTTGCCTCATGTGATCTGCCTGCCTTGGCCTCCCAAAGTGCTGAGATTACAGGTGTAAGCCATCATGCCCAGCCCCAAATTACTTCTTTTAATCATTACTCTACCTAGTTTCATGTTTATTAAGTGGTAAATAACTAAGTATATATTCCTTGATGCATTCTTGGAATTGCCTTGACTAGTCCAACCCTCTGTACCTCTGTATCTTAGCTTCATCTAGGTTTACATTGTTTCCAGATAGAAATGCTTGCTTTAATAAGAGGCTAATTAAGAACAGTTTAGTAGCCGGGCGTGGTGGCTCACACCTGTAATCCCAGCACTTTGGGAAGCCAAGGTGGGCAGATCACAAAGTCAGGAGATCAAGATCATCTTGGCCAACATGGTGAAACCCTGTCCCTACTAAAAATACAAAAAAATTAGCTGAGTGTGGTGGCGCATGCCTGTAGTCCCACCTACTTGGGAGGCTGAGGCAGGAGAATCACTTGAACCCGGGAGGCAGAGGTTGTAGTGATCTAGTCTGGTGACAGAGAGAGACTCCATCTCAAAAAAAAAAAAGAATAGTAATTGTATTGTAGCAGGAGCGGCCGCGGGAAAGGATCTCTCGGACACCGAATACAGGAGGAAGGAAGGAATTTATTCACAGCTGGGAGCCAGATGGCATAGGTGCCTAATATCCAAGCTTGTCTAACAAAGGGATGTTTAGCCTTTATATAGGCTTATACTTTAGATGTTACACGTGGAAGAATCTTAGGTTCATAGCTTTAGGACTCACATGTGAAAAGGTTTTGGTTTACAGTTTCAGGAATCACATATGAAAGAGTTCTGGTTTACAGTTTTAGGACTCACATGTGAAAAGGTTTCTGGTTTGATCTTGTTTTAAGTAAAAATAGT
>CAUYQU010048849.1:0-11148 GCA_963574635.1 Cheracebus regulus | reverse complement strand
CCGTGTGGCTCCTCTGCCGGGAATCTCCCGGTCTGTGGGCAACAAAAATTCGTCGGAAAGTGCGGCGTCCACTCGTTCTCTGCGCTTTCACTGGGAGCTACATTCCTGAGCTGTTGCTAATCGGCCATCTTGGATCTCTTCCCCAGATACTTTTTATGCTTTGTCATTTCTTCATCCTGGGATGCTTTTCCTGTCTTCTTTGCATAATGCAAACCTAGGGTCACCTTATACCTTTCTTCTGGCAGACCCACTTACAAGACAACATAGTACAGAAATCACCACAAAAGAAAATCTGAAAACAAATGTGATTGAATCAAGGTGCATCAGTAAGTAATATGTAAGCATCAGCTATGTATGTATATTATGGAATAGTATGTAGCTGCTGAAAAAGAATGAGGTGGCTTAACTGAATGGAAAATGAATAGAAAGTATAAAAAGCAAATTGTAAAACAGACATGCAGTATGATTCAATATTAGTTTAAAATACTAAAAAAACTATGTATTTATGCATTTGTGGTCATTTATACTTGAAAATGCATGGGCAAAAGTCTAGATTGTCTAGAATTATTTACACAGAACCATTCACAGTGATTGCCTATAAGAAGTGAGATTCAAGAGAGGTAGCCGAGAAAGTTGGCACTTCTAACTTTATATATGCTTTTATTATTTAAATTTATTTAGTTTGTTTATTATTTTTAGAGGCAAGGTCTTGCTCTGTCGCCCAAGCTGAAGTGCAGTGGTACAATCATAGTTCACTGCAGTCTTGAACTCCTGGACTCAAGTAATCCTACCACCTGAGCCTGCCTCCCGAGTGGTTGGGGCTACAGGCATGCACTGTCACACCTGGCTAGTTTATTTTAATTTTATTTTTTTGGAAACAGGTTCTCATTTTGTCTCCCAGGCTGGTCTTGAACTCCTGGCAAGTGATCCTTCTGACTCAGCCTCCCAAGTAACTGAGATTATAGGTTCAAGCCACAATGGCTGGCTGAATTTATTTGTTATAAGGGACACATATTAATTTTTTTAAACTGTTAAAGTATAACATAAATAAAAATAAACATCTAATATATATTTATATGTATGTACATATGGCTCAAATGTATTTTTACAAACTGAAACCGCTAGGTAGCTAATACTTACATTAGTAATCAGAATATCACTATCACCACATAAAAACCCCTTTGTCATTCCCCAGTTCACTACCTCCTCTACCAGAGAAACCACCTTTGTTACTTCTAACATCATAGATTAATTTTGCCTATGTAGGAAATAAAATAGAGCATACTATTTTCTGTCTGGCTTACTTTGTTCAACATGTTTATGAGACCACATCGCTTTATTTTGAAGTTAAAAAAAAACTTTTTATTTTGAAATAATTATAGATTCACAGGAAGTTGTCTTTTGAAATTTTAAATCACTAAAGAAAAAAAAAATTGTCATCTTTTGGATGTGCCTACCCTAACATCTCTTGGATATGCCTACCCTAACATCTCTTGGATGTGCTTACCCTAACGTCTCATGGCATAGTCAGGTGCCTTCTCTTCTGTGAGCCAGTAGCTCCTTGCTCTGTGACTTTTGTGTAGCTCTTACCACATATCTTCAACTGTTTGTGTGTCATTTCTTCCTTTCTAGATGGTGAGTGTCTGTGAACTGTATTCCCTTTACCCTTATATACCTGCTTGATACCCTAGTGGTTCACACACAGTGGTGCTTAAACAACATTTGTTAAAGAAAAGGAGTAAGTTCTGGTCCTGGCTGTGCTATTCACTGACAGGCTTTGTGTCCATTGAATTTCTCTGAGCTGGTTTCCTCAACTGTAATATGGACATTATAATTGTATCAGTACAGATGCTTTTAGCTGTATGTAACAGAAAGTCCAACTAAAAGTGGCTAAGATAGTAAGTGTATTTATTAATTCAAATAAGGAGAAGTTGCTAGAGTTGGTCAGTTCAGCAGCTTAGCAACACTATCAGGACCCATATTCTGGTTATCTTTCTGCACTGCCACGCTCAGCATGTCAGCAAGCACTGCTCCTTGTCATGGGATGGCTGCAGCGGCTCCAGGCTTTACATCTTGACACATCAACATCCTGGGGCAATAAAAGGACCATTTCTTCTTAAACATCTCTTCTTATGAGTATGCAAAACTTTAATTAGAAGCTTTTCAGCAGACTTTGTGTCTTACTGGCCACAGTTCTATCACATGCCAATGCCTAGTTCCTGGCAGGAAGGAGGAGTCCAAGACTGATTTACCTCCTGGAGCTGGAGATTTTTTTCTCAAGCATTTGGAAGCTAGATACCTGAACAAAATTGTTTTTTGTCATCAGGGAAGAGAAAGGATGGAGAAGAATGGGTATTGAAAAAAGTTAACAATGTCTCTGTAACACTTTCCTCTACTAATGTAAATTAAGGATAGTGTATATCTAAAGATATATGCATGCTAAAATACCATGAAGTTATAATATATCATTAGTGCTTGTTACTGGCTCTGTGGATTATTTTAGAAAGGTCTCCCTTTGCTACCATAGCTAGCAACCTGCTTTAGGGCAAGGAATGCAAAAATAATTTTACTCTTTGCCAAAGCAATATGTTATTAGAAGGGTAAATCTATTACGGAAAATAATGTAATTTATTTCAAACATGAATTATAAATGTTTTTAAATTTTTTGATATTTAAAAATTGTCTGTAAACTATGATAATTATCATTGTTGATATTAATATCCCATGCCTTTGAAACAAAGCAGCCATGGTGTCCATTGGTTAACCTTTATGTACCTTAATACCTGCATTATTCTAAAAAGCCAGAGTTAATCAAAACTCAAATGGTGTTTTGGATTTCTCCTTTTTAAAATGTTGAATATATTAAATGACAAGCCAAATCACATATTCCTTTACTTGTTTTTTCCGCAACAAAATACGATGTAAGAATCAGACAGGAAAAATAAGTTTACTCTTTAGTATCTTTTTATGGTAGCTGGTTAGATGAGAGGCTGCCCTGCAAAATTATGTTTTCAGAAGATACGTTTCCCAAAGTTGATTTACTCCAGGTTTAGGAAGAAAGTGTTTGTGTGAATCAGCAGGGTTTGGCTGACTTCTCTCATCCTAGCTCTATCTGAAAAGGACAGAGGGATTCTTAGTTTCTGTCAGTGAAGCACCAAACATTCCTTTGCTCTGAAAAATGAAGCCCTAGAAATTTTCAACTAATGTGTTCAATTGTCACCTTTTCTCCTACTCCCACCTCCATCGCCTTTTAAAAAACCTCTCCCACTTTGCCTAAACAAATTATGTCATTTTGACCAAGAAGAATATTAAAGAAAGAGATCAGTTCTGAACTTAATTTCCCTGTGAGCAGTGAGTGATTATTATTCATCTGGTTTTATCTAGTGCTTCTGTCATCTAATATAGGAGTTGGGGAAAAAATTAACTGTTCCTTTCCTGTGGAGTCAAGAAGCACAAATGAACTTACTCTGAAAAGTTCTGTTACTTGAAGGAAAATGATTAAGTGAAATTGGGGGAATGTGTTAATTGGCAGAACTTGAAACTTGTTTTTCTGAGTGTGTGATTTTATTTATTAGAGATTCTAGAAGTTTGTCTTGAATTTGATATAAATTCACATATGATTTTGAGTTAATCTACTAGTGCCTTTTAATTGTAACATTTATAAACATCTGTCATAAAAACTGATTTTTGCTTATCCTATGATGTGGGTTCATCAGATGAAACAGTATTTGCAGGTTATCAAAAGTGCTGCCCCTAAGCCTCATTAGCTCCTGCTAATAGCTGATAAAATTATATATAACTCTTTAAATTTCTAGTATTCCTTTTTACAGTTTCCCTTCTCCTAGCTCTTACTTACTTAATTATATAAATTATATACTTTACGGGTAAAGTGGTTTTAGCCATTACTTCAGGGTATCCTTCTGAAGAGAAATTGATTAGTTCTTCAAAAATGGGAAGTCTAGGATGATTCTCTAGGGCACGGATTGGTAAAACTATGGCCTACACCTGAGCCACATCTGGCCTGCCACCTGTTTTTGTCGTTACTAGAACACAAGCACATTCTTCCATTTACATATTCTCTATAACTGACTGCTTTTGTGCCACAATGGCAGAGTTAAGTAGTCGTGACAAAGACAGTACGGCCTTACAGTAGTTACTATCTGGTTATTTTTAGAGAGTTTGCCAGTCTTACTGAAGAGAAATTTAACCAGAGAGGCACTCAACTCAGAGATGTTAGGCACCGTGTAACAGCCTTAGGGAGGAGTAAGTGCCACATAATACATAGACTGTATGTACACTGAAAACAGAGTATATGGTGTATACAGAATAATAAGAGCCTCTCCTCTTGTAAACATGCCAGCCCCCCAAAGAATTCAGTTCATTTTTAACACCTTATTTTTTGTAGCCACTTTTATTTTTAGTTCTCTTTGTCTCTATTTCTCTCCCTACCTCTCTTTTATAGGCTTTTTGAGACATAATTAATGTAAAATAAATGATACATCTTAAAAGAGTCTAATTTTTGATGGTGTGAAACCATCATCACAAGCAAGTTAAGGAGCGTATGCATCACCTCTGAAGTGTTCTTGGTTGTCTCTCTCATCCTTTCCTCAATCCAGGCCCCAAGCAAACACTGGTCTGCTTTTGTAACCCAGTTTTTAGCTGTTACAAATAACATTACTTTGAACATTCACATTCAAGTCTTTATGTGGATATCTGCTTTCATTTCTCTTCGTATATGCCTTAGTATGTCTGGGTTGTGTAGTAGGTGTATTTTTAACTTTTTAGGAAACTGCCAAAAAATTTTCCACAGTGGTTGTACCATTTTACATTCCTTCCAGCAGTGTATGAGAGTTCTAGTGGCTCCATATTCTTAGCGCTTCAGTCTTAAATATGAGCTAGCCAAGAATCACTGTATATTTAAGGGAAGCCGCTAATGTGCAAATCAGAACAGGCCAAGAGAATTGGAAGAGACCATTCAAAATAACTATAAATTTAGATCCCTAGATCAGTAAAAGAAGATATTGCATCAGTGAAACAAGGAGAGGATGCTAGGAGTAAAGGAACAATTAGAAAACAAAAACAATTCTTGGTTTTAAAAAAAAGGTTGGAAAACAAAATTGGAGCTGTCTCTCAGTAAATAGATGGAAGAGATAAAAGTAGGGGAGAGACAGTGGAATAGAGAAAAATTTCAAGAGGGTCACCCAGAAAGTTTCATGCCTGGCTAATAAAAGTTCTGAGACAAGGGAACAGAGAAAATGGAGAAGAGAAAACCATCCAATAACTAATATAATGAAATTTCCCACAACTGTAGGGCATATAATTCCAGATTAATAGAATCCACTGAGTGCCTAAAACTGTGAACCCCACGCCCTCATACCAAGGCACAACATGGTGAAACTTAAGCAGAACAGGAATGAAAGATCTTAAAAGCTTCCTGAGAGGAAAAAAAAGCAGTTGTAAACAGGGATTGGGAATCAGATGGTGTTAGACTTCTCAGCAGCAACAAATAAAGCTAGAAGTACTGGGATGATGTTTTACAAATTCTGAAAAACATTGATTTTCAGTGTAGAATTTTACACCCAACCCATCTCTTGATCAAGTCTAGGGATAGAAGAGACATTTTAAGACATGTGAGGTCACAAAACTTACCTCCTGTACGTCTTTTTTGAGGAAGCTATTGGAGGAAGTTCTCCATCAAAACAAGAAAGTAAACCAATAAAGATGAAGGCATTGGTTCAGAAAACTGGAAATTCAATTAAAAAAAAATCCCATCTGATGAAAGGAAAAACCTAGATAATTGTTGTATAACAGGTTTAGAAAACAGCCAGTTTAGGTTGAACAGGAGGATAGAGGACTTAGGAGAGACGAAGCTAAGAAAGTGGACCAATATATCATACAATGTGTTTTGAGTCATTATTGAGAGACATTTTATAGTTTCTATGGAAAGTATAGGAAAGAATTACTTATAGGAGTGTAGAAAACCAAGCAAATGACAAAGCAAGTCAATATTTAATTCCAGGAGTAGCAAAATGTTGTGCAAGAAAGTAAGTATAGTTGTCTCACCAACAAATTAGTGTTATTTATATAATAATACAAGCCTTAAATATGGATTTAATCATTAAAATGACCATACTCTCCAAAGCAGTTTACAGATTCAATGCTGTTCCTATTAAACCATTGAGGTTCTTCACAGAACTAGAGAAAACTATTGTAAAATTAATGTGGAATCAAAAAAGAGCCCGAATAGCCAAGGCAGTTCTAAGCAAAAAGAACAAAGCTGGAGGCATCACGCTAACCAACTTTAGGCTATACTACAGGGTCACAGTGACCAAAACAGCATGGTACTGGTACAGAAACAGATACACAGACTGGTGGAATAGAATAAAGAACCCGGAAATAAGACCACACACCTACAGCTCTCCCTGACAAAAACAAGCAATGGAGAAAGGATTACCTACTCAGTAAGTCGTGCTGGGATAACCAGCTAGCCACATGCAGAAGATTAAAACTGTAGCCCTTCCTTACACCATGTACAAAAATGAGCTCAAGGTGGACTAAAGACTTAAACGTAAAACCTAAAACTGATAGAAAACTTAGGCAATACCCTTCAGGATATAAGTTTGGAAAGATTTCACGATGAAGATGCCAAAAGCAATTGAACAAAAATTGACAAATGGGATCCAATTAAATTAAAGAGCTTCTGCACAGCAAAAGAAACTATCATCAGAGTAAACAGCCACAGTTTGTTTGCAAACTGTGCATCTGACAAAGGTCTGGTATCCGGCATCTTTAAGGACTTCAGATAAATTTATAAGAAAAAAAAAAAAAACAGTCCCATTACAAAGTGAGCAAAGGACATGAACAGACAATTTTCAAAAGAAGACAATATGACCAGGCGTAGTGGCTCACCTCTGTAATTCCAGCGCTGTGGCAGGCCAAAGTGGGCAAATTGCCTGAGCTCAGGAGTTTGTGACCAGCCTGGGCAACACAGTGAAACCCTGTCTCTATTAAAACACGCAAAAAATTAGCCAGGTGTGGCAGCATGCACCTGTAGTCCCAGCTACTCGAGAGGCTGAGGCAGGAAAATTGCTTGAACTTGGGAGGTGGAAGTTGCAGTGAGCCGAGAAGCCTGGGCAACAAAGCGAGACTTTGTCTCAAAAAAAAAAAAAAAAAAAAAATAAGAAAAAGAAATACATGTGGCCAACAATCATATGAAAAAAAGCTCAACATCACTGATCCTAGAGAAATGCACATCAGAACCACAATGAGTGGTTCCATCTACTCAAAAATAGTCTCTTTTCTTTAATATCAATGAATTCTTAAGTAAAATATATTATTTTATATGGTATAATTTTATATGAGGATGTGCTAAGATTACAGCTTACTGTTTCTTGCCTTTTTTTCTTAGAGCTGTAGGAGGAGACTAGTATATTGATAGTGGGAATTGAAGTCCATCATTTCTTTAAGCATTTGGTTTTTCAAAAGTTTATAAAAGTAAATCATGGTCCAGCTGTAGTGACTTATGCCTGTAATCTCAGCATTTTGGGAGGCTGAGATGGGAGGATTGTTTTAGGCCAGGAGTTTGAGACCAGCCAGGCCGTCTCTGTTTTTACAAAGTCATACAGGTTTATTTGGCAAATTCAGCAAAGAGATAAATCAAATTTAACTGTGATCCTACTTCCATGTTTTAGATCCTTTGAGCCTTTTTTTCTGTGCCATAAATTTATATTAAAAAATAAAATGGGCTGGGCATGATGGCTTATGCCTGTAATCCCAGCACTTTGGGAAGCCAAGGTAGGTGGATCACCTGAGGTCAGGAGTTCAAGACCAGGCTGGTCAACATGGTGAAACCCCATCTCTACTAAAAATAATAATTTTTAAAAATTAGGTGGGCGTAGTGGTGGGCACCTGTAATCCCAGCTAACTTGGGAGGCTGAGGTAGGTTAATTGCTTGAATATGGGAGGCAGAGATTGCAGTGAGTCAAGATCTCGCCACTGTACTCCAGCCTGGGTGACAGACTGAGACTCTGTCTCGAATAATGAATGGAGGCCAGGTACAATGGCTTATGCCTGTAATCCCTGCACTGTACTCCAGGCAGCAGAGCAATGTCCATCTCTACACAAAATTTAAAAATGTTAGCTGGGTATGGTAGCATGTGTGTAGTTCCAGCTACTTGGGAGGTTGAGGGAGGAGAATTACTTGAACCCAGGAATTTGAGGTTATAGTGAGCTATAATCATAGCTATAATCACTGCACTACAGTCTGGGCAACAGTGAGACCCTGTCTCTTAAAAGTAAATAAATAAATAAAATTGAGATTGATATTGTGCTTATTATTTTAGAAATACTTATTTTGTCTATATCTTGAGCATTTCTTTACATTCTTGGTTTTTGTTTTTGTTTTTTGTTGTTGATGTTGTTTTTGTTTGAGACGGAGTTTTGCTCTTGTTGCCCAGGCTGGAGTGCAATGGCGTGATCTCGACTCACCACAACCTCCGCCTCCAGGGTTCAAGTGATTCTCCTGCCTCAGCCTCTGGAGTTGCTGGGATTACAGGCATGCACCACCACTAATTCTGTATTTTTAGTAGAGACGAGGTTTCACTATGTTGGTGAGACTGGTCTCAAACTCCCAACCTCAGGAGATCCACCTGCCTTCACCTCCCAAAGTGCTGGGATTACAGGTGTGAGCCACCACACCTGACCTCTTCTTTACATTCTTAATTATTCTTCAGGAATAATAGTTTTTAGTGGCTTGATAATATCCTATCATTTGGGTAGGGTATCATATCATACAGGGTTTATTTAATCAGCTCACTATTTTTAGACATTTAAATTATTCCCAGTGTTTTACTGATTTATGCCTAGCTCTGCAGTGTACTTCCGTGGACATAAATATTTGTACATAATTTTGATTATTTCCTAGAAGTAAAAAAAAAATCAGATAAGGAATAATTAGATGGTTCTACATATCTTTTTGAAGACTTGTTTGATACGTATAGTAGAATCTAACTCCAACTAGCTTAATCATGAAGGGGAATTATTGGAACTGTATTAGGGCATCTTGGGCAACCCTAGGGCAGTTTTAGGGGCTGGAACTGGAGTCTCTTGTCTTTTGTGTCTCTTTGTCTTTCTCTGCATCTGCTTCATTTCACCTCTCTAGAGACTGACTTCCTCAGCTTCTCCTGTATTCATAGCCGGCAGAAGGCTGGTCACTGCAGTTTCCATGTTTGTATCTTCTTTCTAGATACCATCCCAGACTCACTGACTTGTTCTGATTCTAGATTTTTGGAAGGAGACTGTTTTGAGCTTGCTTTTGAGCCAGGGGACCACATTACTAGTGCAGACATGGCAACGTCAGAGAGCCCCTCTCAGAGAAAAGAGTTCTGAGTTAGGCAGATATCCTAAAAAGTTTCTGAAGCCTTTTAGTTTACCTAATTGCTCTCTAGAAAGACCGTCCATTTTTAGGGTCATTTTATTAAAGGAGAAGTTATTTAATATGTTGGATGGAATTCCTACCTTGAATCTAATGAAAAGTTTTAACTCTCAGTTCATTTGGCAAATAATTATTGGGCAGTTTCTATGTGCCAGGTACCTTTCTAGATGCTGAGAATATATCAGTCCTACAAGACTAAGTTCCTGCCCTTTTTAGTCATCTGTTAGAAGTTGAATTTCCTTCAAACTGCCTTCAAAATATCCTTTCAAAGTCTTAATCAGATTTCATTTTACTAACAATATGACACAGTTAAGCCTAGTGTAAAAAGGAAACACCTATAATGTTTCCTCTGCTGGATGTTTCCATTCATTTTTCCTAAGTAAATGATTGGAAGTTTTGAGGTTATGATACTTGACATCTAAGAATATTAACAGTTTAACCTTTCTCCTCCTCTCACCTCTATGGTAGGGCAGCAATAGAGTGTAGGGAGGTGTTCAGGCTATGACTTTCTAGTTTCTGTTTTCTGCAGGTTTAAGTGAGATCCTTCACATTTAACAAGGCTTTCTTAAAGGTGATTATGTTAGGGGACTGGAGTTCTCCAGGTTGGAAGCTTAACTGACAGAAAAACCTTTGCAAAGTAGGAAAACAGGTTATGTTTTGAATATCCACCAAAAACAGATTGGACTTTTTTCTTGATTTGTGCCTGTCAGTCAGGTTAGTAGTTAAATCACCCAGTGACAAACTTGAAAATATTCTGTGTGAGACTGGAGTTTTAGAGGGAAATTCCCTCAAGCACCATATTTTTACACTTTGCTCCTCTGAGTAGGCTCTCATCTAGAAAATTTATGATGCATTTAAGCCAAGGTTAGTGTGGAGTGCCTTCTCAAGAGACCCGATCTCAGTTTGGTAGGTCCTCCTTCAAGTGAGCTAGGGTAAGTCTAGAACAGCCTAGTGCCTTTTGCACTTGTGAGACCTCTTGCTGCTGGAGTTAGGGTTTTAGGTGATTTGACTTATTTCAGCTTGAGTCATATTATAGACGACATTTTAAAAGAGATACCAGTTCTCTCTCTTTTTCCCTCTATTTGAAAAGCAAAACATGGAGAACAGAAAGTACAGTTTTTCCTTTTCAAGTCAAGAAATTTCATTCTGTTTTGCAGTTTCTAGACTAGCCTGGGTTCATTGGGAAAATTAAGCCCTAATGCTCTTGGCATCTGTTATATGTATTGAATTAACACTCCTGTACATCTAGATTGATAATTGAGAAAATAGTCACTGAAATATTTGTGTTTTTTGGTTTAAATGAGGAATTCTGGTTGAGGAAGGCTGATGGGAAACCCTGTCCCATAAAACTTAATGGACATGCAAAGGTAGCTGAGTGTACATTGATATGGTAACTGTTTGTGTAGCTCAAAGATGGAAAATAAAAAGTTCTTAAGCATTAATAGCCCACTGGACATAACCCAGTAAAAAGAACTGTTCTGCTCTTTGTTTCCTTAGGCACAAAATGAACTTGGGAAAAGACTCTCAGTTGTAGTTTTTATATAAACCAAAAGAGACTAATGCCAATAATATTTTTTTGTGTGCTAACATTTTAATTTTTTTCAGCACTTACTATCACCATCTTTTTTTTTTTTTTTTTTTTTTTTTTGTATATTTATAGCAAATAAAATAATTAAGTTTAAGCTTGTGTTGTTGTTTATTTTTTAAAATATATA
>CAUYQU010048848.1:0-29934 GCA_963574635.1 Cheracebus regulus | reverse complement strand
ATACCCTTCCAAGACTAAACCAGGAAGAAGTCTAATTCCTGAACAGACCAATAACAAGGTCTGAAATTGAGGCAGCAATTATACCCTACCAACCAAAAAAAGTCCAGGACCATACAGTTTCACAGCCAAATTCTACCAGAGATACAAAGAGGAGCTGGTACCATTCCTTCTGAAACTATTCCAAACAACAGAAAAAGAGGGAACCCTCCCCAGCTCACCTTATGAAGCCAACATCATCCAGATACCAAACCCTGGCAGAGACGCAACTAAAAAGGAAAATTTCAAGCCATATCCCTGATGAACATCAATACAAAAATCCTCAATAAAATACTGGCAAACTGAATTCAACACATCAAGAAGCTTATCTATCCCAATCAAGTTGGCTTCATTCCTGGGATGCAAGGCTGGTTCAACATATGCAAATCAATAAATGTAATCCATCACATAAACAGAACCAAAGACAAAAACCACATGATTATCTCAATAGATGCAGAAAAGTCTTTCAACAAAATTCAATAACGCTTCATGCTAAACATCTCAATAAACTAGGTATTGATGGAATGTATCTCAAAATAATAAGAGCTATTTATGACAACCCCACAGCCAATATCATACTGAATGGGCAAAAACTGGAAGCATTCCCTTTGAAAACCGGCACAAAACATGGATGCCTCTCTCACCACTCCTATTCAACAGAGTATTGGAAGTTCTGGCTAGGGTAAACAGGCAAGAGAAAGAAATAAAGGGTATTCAAATAGGTAAAGAGGAAGTCAAATTGTCTCTATTTGCAGACAACATGATCGTATATTTAGAAGACCCCATCCTCTCAGTCCAAAATCTCCTTAAGATGATAGCAACTTCAGCAAAGGCTCAGGATACAAAATCAATGTGCAAAAATCACAAGCATTCCTATCCACCAATAACAAAAAAAAAACAGAGAGCCAAATTATGAGTGAACTCCCATTCGCAACTGCTAAAAAAATAATTAAATACCTAGGAATACAACTAGCAAGGGATGTGAAGGACCTCTTCAAGGAGAACTACAAACCACCACTCAAGGAAATAAGAGAGGACACAAACAGATAGAGAAATATTCCATGTTCATGGTTAGGAAGAATCAATATTGTGAAAATGGCCATACTGCCCAAAGTAATTTACAGATTCAACGCTATCCCCATCAAGCTACCATTGACTTTCTTCAAATAATTAGAAAAAAAACACCTTAAATTTCATATGTAACCAAAAAAGAGTCTGTATAGCCAAGACAATTCTAAGCAAAACAAACAAACAAAGCTGGCGGCATCATGCTACCTCACTTCAAACTATACTACAAGGCTACAGTAACCAAAAGAGCATGGTACTGGTACCAAAACAGAGATACAGACCAATAGAACACAACAGAGGCCTCAGAAATAACAAGACACACCTACAACCATCTGATCTTTGACAAACTTGACAAAAACAAGCAATGGAGAAAGGATTCCCTATTTAATAAATGGTGTTGGGAAAACTGGCTAATCATATGAAGAAAACTGAAACTGGGCCCCTTCCTTACACCTTATACAAAAATTAATTCAAGATTGATTAAAGACTTAAACTTAAGACCCAAAACCATAAAAACTCCAGAAGAAAATCTAGGCAATACCATTTAGGACATAGGCATGGGCAAAGACTTCATGACTCAATCACCAAAAGCAATGGCAACAGAAGCCAAGATTGACAAATGGGATCTAATTAAACTAAAGAGCTTCTGCACAGCAAAAGAAACTATCATCAGAATGAACAGGTAACCTACAGAATTGGAGAAAATTTTTGCAGTCTACCCAACTGACAAAGGGCTAATATCCAGAATCTACAAAGAACGTAAACAAATTTACAGGAAAAAAACCACCCCATCAAACACTGGGCAAAGGATTGAACAGACACTTCTCAAAAGAAGACATCTATGTAGCCAACAAACCCATGACAAAAAAAAAATCATCATCACTGGTCATTAGAGAAATGCAAATCAAAACCACACTGAGATATCATCTCACACCAGTTGGAATGGCAATTATTAAAAAGGCGACAACAGATGCTGGAGAGGATGTGGAGAAATAGGAACACTTTTACACTGTTGGTGGGAGTGTAAATTAATTCAACCATTGTGGAAGACAGTGTAGCAATTCCTCAAGGACCTAGAACTAAAAATACCATGTGGCCCAGCAATCTCATTACTGGGTATATACTCAAAGAATTATAAATTGTTCTATTATAAAGACATGTGTACATGTATGTTTATTACAGCACTGTTCACAATAGCAAAGACTTGGAATCAACCCAAATGCCCATCAGTGATAGACTGGATAAAGAAAATGTGGCACAGATACACCATGGAATACTATGCAGCCATAAAAATGGATGCGTTCATGTCCTTTGCAGGGACATGGATGAAGCTGGAAATCATCATTCTCAGCAAACTAACACAAGAACAGAAAACTAAACACCACATGTTCTCGCTGATAAGTGTGAGTTAGTTGAACGACGAGAACACATGGACACACAGAGGAGAACATCACACAACAAGGACTGTTGGGGGGTGGGGGCTAAGGGAGGGATAGCATTAGGAGAAATACCTAATGTAGATGACAGGGTGATGGATGCAGCCAACCACCATGGCACATGTATACCTATGTAACAAACCTGCATGTTCTGCACATGTAACCCCCAAAGTTAAGGTACATTAAAAAAAATATGGATTTGAAGTTTTGCAGAAAGAGCAATGCTAGAGAGACAGAGGAGTTGTCCATACAGAGTTGAGAGGGTCGAAGCTGTAGGAATTGGTGGAGATCACCGAGAAAATAAGTCATGGAGTAAGAAAACAAGAAATGCAGGGGATTTCATCCTCCACGCACCTACATTTCAGAGGTGTGTGGAGGATGAAGAGCCAGTAAAGGAGCGTAGGATTTAACCAGAGAAACTGAGGGGTAGGATTGCATGGTGTCAAGATGCTAACGGTAAAGAGAAATTTAAGGACTGAGTGATTCCAGATGTCAGATGCAATTGAGTCATAGAAGAAAGTGAGGTCTGGAGAAAAGACATGATATAGCAAATAGGAATTTGTGAGTATCTTGAGAGAGACTCAGGGAAATGGTGATAGTGAATGCCAAATAGCAAGGGGTTATGGCAAAAGCGGGAGTAAAATGAAGATGTGGGCAATGCTCTAAGAACTTTGGTGGCACATCATGAAGAGACTCAATGAGTGACCAAGAGAAAGGAAAGGAAATCGAGATGGTTTGAGACTTCCACCCAGTGAAAATGATTCTGTTATTCCCCAAAGGATTCCTGGCACTTGAAGATTTAGCTCTTTATTTCACTGAAGAATGTGGAGATGGTGGGGAAGCATGTTAGTACTTTTCTTGTGCCTCATGGCCTCTGCTATCCTTTTACAGATAACTTGGGAAGGGTTGGAGATACGGCTGGCTTTTGAAAGTAATAAAAACTCCAATTAAAAATTAATTTTTGGGCCAGGCACGGCGGCTCATGTCTGTAATCCCAGCACTTTGGGAGGCCAAGGTCAGCGGATCACAAGGTCAGGAGTTCGAGACCAGCCTGGCCAACATGGTGAAACCCTGTCTCTACTAAAAATACAAAATTAGCTGGGCGGGTTGGTGCATGCCTGTAATCCTAGCTACTCAGGAGGCTGAGGCAGGAGAATTACTTGAACCCGGTAGGTGGAGGTTACGGTGAGTCAAGATCGCACCACTGCACTCCAGCCTGGGCAACAGAGGGGGACTCCATCTCAAAAAAAAAATTAGTTTTCTTTTTTAAAATTTTAAGTTCTGGGGTACATGTGCAGGATGTGCAGGTTTGTTACATTAGGTAAACATATACTAGGGTAGTTTGCTGCACCTATCACCAACACCAAGGCTCACCTAGGTAAGCCCCACATGCACTAGCTATTTATCCTGATGCTCTCACTTCCCCTGCCCCTCCGACAGGCCTCAGTGTGTGTTCTATCCCTCCCTGCATCCATATGTTCTCATTGTTCAGTTCCCACTAATAAGTGAGAACATGTGTTTGGTTTTCTTTTCTTTTTTTTTCTTCTGAGATGGAGTCTTGCTCCCAGGCTGGAGCGCAATGGCACAATCTTTGCTCACTGCAACCTCCACCTCCCAGTTCAAGCAATTCTCCTGCCTCAGCCTCCCAAATAGCTGGGATTACAGGTGTCTGCCGCCATGCCCAGCTAATTTTTATATTTTTTAGTAGAGTCAAGGTTTTGCCATGTTGGCCAGGCTGGTCTCAAACTCCTGAGCACAGGTGAATCCACCTGCCTCGGCCTCCCAAAATGCTGGTTTATAGGTGTGAGCCACCATGCCCAACCATGGTGTTTGGTTTTCTGTTCCTGTGTTAATTTGCTGAGGATAATGGCTTCCAACTCCATGTGTTCCAGCAGGGAACATAATCTCATTCCTTTTTATGACTGCATAGTATTCCATGGTGTATATGTACCACATTTTCTTTATTCAGTCTATTATTAATGGGCATTTGGGTTGATTCCATGTCTTTGCTATTGTGAATACAATAATTTGTATTCCTTTGGAATATACCCAGTAACGGGATTACTGGGTCAAATGGTATTTCTGGTTCTAGGTCTTTGAAGAATCGACGTAAAACTTAATTTTCATTTTGTCTTTCCTTGGGGCTGAAAATCCCTCTGGCTCTATAACCCTGTACTGCTAACTGTACATGTCTGTACTTGAAGGCACTGGCCCTGCCTACTTTCTAGCTAGATCTCAGAGACATCTTTCTCCTGATTCTTAATCAATCCAGGGACCCAGATGAGGTGCCAGATGTCATCAGCGTGACTCAAGTTTATTGTTGTTCATTGTGTTTGAGTTTCAGGACAACTGAAATATTCGAATCAAGAACACAGGAGAGTTAAAGTTAAATGTTAGTTTGTTATTAGAAATATAATGTCAAATATGCTTAATGATGCATGAAATTGTCTCACAGAAAATATCAGCTATGAACAGGTGAGTCTACCCAGGAAGCCAGACTGTGACAAAAAGAAAAAGCATGGGGAGGAGGGGCAGATTTATCATCTTTAAAGTAGGACCTTCACCGTATTTTCTCCCACAACAGAGGGTAACAACAACCACCATTTTAGGGACATTTGCTAGGTGGACATTTTATGTATGTCATCTCATTCATGTAGTTAGCTTTTCTGATAAACTACTTATGTTTATGACTCCCATGAGCAAACTATCCCTCTTTCTTGGATGCCGGTACATTTATACTTTCCCTCACTGTCTCTTCATTTATGCCTGTCTTTTCCATGTAGCTTCTCTAGAGTAGCGTCCATTTTCACTACTTTCTGTAGTTTCTACTTTTTATTTTTTGTTATTATCATAGTTTAGCCAAAAGACTTAGAGAATATTAGAATGTTAGAACTTAACTCAGGAGCTCTTGTTCTGTTAATAAGAGAACAAGGTTAATAGAGGCAGAGTGAGTTATGCGATTTGTGGGCGAGAACCCCCGTTTCCTGGGTCTGGGTCTAGCAGCCTTCACATGAGCTATCCCTCCCTCCACAGGGATTCTAATGACCCCTAGATCACCACCTAGGCCCCATCTGATTCTGAATCAAGGCTGGATTCCCCAAGCTGATGTCATTCTGTGGCAGGGCCAAGGGTGTCAATAGACCCAAAACAAAACGGGCAATTCTCAAAGAATGAGCGATATAAACCTATTTCCAAGTACAGGACTGGAAATTATCTGCAAACCAAGGCATTGGGCTTAATTTCCTGGGACTGTTTCTGGCTTTGGGAACTCAGTGAGGCCAAAGCAAACCTAGACCCAACACTGAAATGGCACAAAACACAGTGCACAGCCCATAAAGTCACGACAGTTAACTTCTCTCCTGCCAAAGGCTCCACTGCCCAGTGGCAAATGGGAGCCATCCCAGCCAGAAAGTAAGCAAAAAAAAACACTGTTTACCCAAAAATCTGTCACCGTCAGTATTAGGGTCTAGTAGAATGAACTAATCACATTTATTCCAAATAGGAGCATTATCTTTTACCAATCAAAAGTCAAATGTGATATAATTTAGGCTTTAATATTTACATGTTACTTACTGAATATAAAACATAGCAGTGAACATTAAGATATCATCTTAATTCAATGATTAAGTAGAAGCTCCCATGAAAATAAATATCCAAGTATTTTCTACATATTTACATAATGAGCTATTTAAATGCAAGGGATTCTAACATATGTAAACAATTGCAAATAGCATATGTGTGGAAATCCAAAGTAACAATGTCCACTGTTGCTTGTAATATGCAATTCATGATTTACCCAAAGCATATTTCTAAGCTTTTATGTAGTAAATAACTATATACTATACTCATAAGCATAATACATTTTTCAAAGCAAATTAGAAATCAGTAATGTGAAGGAGTAAAAAAGTGATATGAGAGTGTTGAGAAGTTATTGTATCAATTATAAACTTTTTTTCTTGAATTATATAGTACTTAACACCCAGAGGAATATATTTTAAAATTATCAAGAGCAATTCTATTACAACTAAGCCAATAGGAAGTGATTTCACACTTTTCAAGCAAATTCTAACGAATCAGATAATGCATACCTTTCATTCGGAAACTTTCCAAATCATATTTCAATTCTCCATAATGGTGATGTGTTTTTAACCAACTAATAAAAATGTGTACTCTCAAAATATTTATTAAAATCAAGTTTGCACAACCAGCTCAGTGGTACAGCTTAAACAGAATTCGTTCATCTTTCTGTGTATTTCAACTTTTGTTCCACTCTTTCCTTTTTCTCTAGTTTTTTTTCGAGAAGTGAAAATGAGAACATAAAGAGGCGAAGATAGTGAGAGTGAGTGCTTTCTGCTTTTGATAAGCAGTCAGGCTTTACGCAACAAGGAGAGAAACAGACTAAACTATACTTTCTATCTGCTGCATGCTAATTACTGCTCTAGGAAAACCACTTTTCAAACCACAAATAGCTGCGATCAGTTCGCTCCCAGCTACTGGATAACACTGCTACTGTTGCCAATGGCAGGGATGCCAGCGAATTTGGGCAGAGGGAAATAGGTGATCTGCGGGTACACTGCTTCCCTTTCTCCTGTTTTTGATTGAAGATGACCTTCAATAGCCAAACTCCCGTACAGAATGCTGCATGATGGCTTATTCCATCTGCTGAGCCATCGTAATACAACATTCCAAATGCCAAAATAAAATTAAAATTATAACTGACCTTGACATTTTTCATTACTTCCCAACACTCTTCTTATTCAAGGATCTGAGTATTTGAAAACTGATTTTTACATAAAGAAAAACTTTAGTGACTTTAAATGAATCAAAAGCAATGGGGCTTCATCAATTATGTAATCCTGAGTGTTTCCCATGGTGCACAGGCTACCGTAGGGGTTAGGGAAGAAGGTGCCTTACTCTATATGAAAAGTGTCAGCCTCTAGAAACAGCTGCATCAGACAGGACCAAGGACCTGGTCAGTCAGAATTTTAGAGTGTGCTCCTCTTGAAAAATAGATCTATAAAATTTCAATGATTTAAAACTAGACATGTGTGTGTGTGCATATATGTATATATATAAATACAAACACATACACATCCAGGTATATAGAGATATATATGCTCACATACGAATATGAATGTGAATCTGAATCTGAACGGGAGGGGCCTATGTGTTGTTTACAGCTCTCAGCTCTAAGATGAACACTGTGAAATCACAATTACCTCACCTATGTAAATTGAAGAGTGTCTTTTGTTTTGTTTTGTTTTTTGAGACAAGGTCTCACTCTGTCACCCAGGCCAGAGTGCGGTGGTGCAATCTCGGCTCACTGCAACCTGCATCTCCCAGGTTCCAGAGATTCTTCCACCTCAACCTCCCACACCCGGGTACCTTTTGTACTTTTTGTAGAATGAGTTTTTGCCATGTTGCCTAGGCTGGTCTCAAACTCCTGAACTCAAGAGATCCGCCTGCCTCGGCCTCCCAAAGCACTGAATTACGGGCCGAGCCACCACACCCAGCTAAAGAGTATCTTTTATATAGTGTCCTCCTGTGTAGGTTACCTGAGGGGAAGATTACATAATTAACAGGGTCTATTCTCTCATAATGAACTCTAGCACCTGAACCATTGAACTGACTGAAACAGAGGAAAGTAGGTATTTTCTTGGACAAATAATGTGTTTTGTTCTGTAAGTTAAAATGACAATGTCACATCATTTTCCATTAAATTTTTTAAGAAATATGTAAATTAGCAATCAAAGGCAAAATACAGAAGTAGCACACAAAAGCCATCAAAAACTTTTCAAGAGACTTTAAGAAATAAACATGAAACTAAAAACAAGTCACTACAAGAGTCACGTCTTCCAGCATATGCAATATTTTCACAGTAATCTCTTTTCGTGGGAAGCGACAAGCTTTTGACAGGCTCATTTGCAATGGTCTGTGTCCAAGTAAGTCATTTGTCACATCCGAGTATGTGTATTTTGTTCTGGACCCATAAACCCCGGGCAAGGTTCGCTTTCTTTTTCATTGAAGTTCTTCCCCACTGGATTTTTTCCTTTCCCTGTAAAGTAATTTTATACTGCTGGTGGTGTTGGTCACAATATATTAAAAGTCAAATTTATGTCAATATCCGTAGATTGACTCTCAGCTGTTGCTATTAACTCTGACATCAAAATCATTAAGAAATTTCCATCATGTAAATTAATTATCAGAATTGTATTGGCATGAATACATAATGACATTATTCATGCAAATAATTAAAAATATGCCTTCGGAAAACAAATTATAATAATGGAATAAAATGCTGTTATTGCCGTCTCTTGCCAATCCATTAGGCTTGGTTTGAGGCACGTAAGATTTCCAGATGATCGTAGACAAGGGGAACTAAATGAGGGCATGTTAGCAATGTCATCAGTGCCACGGTGCAGACTCTCTGAGAATAAGACCACCATGGGAAGGGTCACTGCGAGCCCCAGGCTTCCTTTCTGAGGCTGTCCCTTTATTCTACGTGATCTCCACAATTACTGTTGAAAAAAAGATAGGTTATTTTCTTATTGCTAATTTCAAGGCTTGAAGGACCTCTCCCATGAAAATGGTGCAGTTATTAAAACCCTGGTGTTATTAGAGAACACAACAGAAAAAAAAATAATTAACCTGAGTTCTCACAGGTTGTATCTTGCACCCCCACAAAAATGTAATTACTACCCATCAGTGAGTGTGGAATAGAATTTGATTATGAAGTTCCTGGATGTCTGCAAACTTTCCCAGTAAGAGCTAGACATGGTAACAATAGAATTCAGCTTCCTTTGGGGGATAAAACACCTGACTCTGCTGAATGAACATGGCCAGCAACTTGCACAGCAAACCACTTAGTTCAGTGGTAGCTGCCATCAATGAATCATATTTAAAACAGGCTGATTGTGCATAAAGCAATGAAATCAACAGCAAATAGAGTAAGAAGAACCTATTTGCACTTCTCTCTCTCAGCCACATTCTTTCAAAGAATCTGTCTACAGTGGAACTATAGAATCCCATTCAAATCCACTTATAATAAATAAAATTGGGGTTCTAATTCAGAGAAAACAAGCAACAATTCATAAACATGAGTTGCAGTTAAATCATGCAAAAATAGAAGATACACTCATTGAAAATATATAGTGTTATCTATATCATCAGAAAACGTTGCAAGGGTTGACAGAGAAAAAGGAAGTTGTGTCAGTTCCCTAGAAAGTTGCTTTTCTAGAAAACAGAGAACTAATGCTT
Source organism: Cheracebus regulus (assembly GCA_963574635.1). Lineage (NCBI taxonomy): Eukaryota > Metazoa > Chordata > Mammalia > Primates > Pitheciidae > Cheracebus > Cheracebus regulus. The sequence continues at coordinate 20,137 of CAUYQU010048848.1, read as the reverse complement.
GATGGAGTTTGCTTAACCAAGCATTAATATTTCTGTCAGTGCTTGGAAATCCATGTCCTGCTATTGTTAATCTGTCAACAGAAAGATCAAACCTGCACCCTTAACTTTACACTGCATTAATAGGATGATGTATTAAGCGTCTCATTATAATACCTACTGTGTTGCAAGTATTGTTTTTGTAAAACCCTCCTTTGTGCATAACTCACACGAAGTATCCCGATTTAAATAACCATGCTTGGTCTGACACAGTGACTCACAGCTGTAATCCCAGCACTTGGGAAGTTAAGGCAGGAGGATGGCTTGAGCCCAGGAGTATGAAATCAGCCTTGGCAACATGGAAAAATCCAGTTGCCATGAAAAATACAAAACTTAGCTGGGTGTGGTGGCATGCACCTATAGTCCCAGCTGCTCAGGAGGCTGAGGTGGGAGGACTTACTGAGCCTCAGAGATGGAGGCTGCAGGGAATCAAGATAGCACCACTCACCCCAGCCTGGGTGACAGAGCAAGACCCCACCTCAAAAAACTAAGTGAATAAAAATAAATAAATAAAAATAGCATGCTTTACAAAACAAAACCAAAATTTATTTCAATTAGTCCCTTTCATAATTTGTTCTTCAGAAGGACCATCTATGAACTCTCAACTGGGATTTGCCATGCAAATCAAACAGGAATCAACCAAAGACTCCGAGTTTTTCATTAGGAAGGGAAGACACAGACCAAGCCTGTTGGTGATGATGCGGAACTCTTGGCAAGGTTCTCACGACAGGCAGTCTCTTAAAGTTAAAAATACTATTGACCAAACGCTTAATAAAGAAATAAATATTACATCTTTCTTACAACTGGAAAATCTATTTTAACAACACAGTCATAAGAGTTACAGGAATAAAACTCTGAAAACCTGGGAAATATTGGCTCATTAATGATGAAGATGAACTCTAGGAATTAGTCTTTTCCCCAAGAAGTTCCTCTCAGCCAAAAATTATTCTGCATTAAAATATCCCTGAAAAAAATTTTTCTCTAAAATAGTAACTCTTCCTTTATTACTGACAATACTAACTGTACTCTGTGTTTTAAGAAAATCAGTTTTAATAGCAAACAAACATGTATATGTATACATGCATTTGTGTTCCCATTTAGCAGGTATTATTTTTAAGTTTGAGCCAAAAGAGTGAATGCCTTATTACTATTTTATGATTCTGCATAACCCTAAATCCCAGTGACAGTCACCAGCCCTTATAACATTCCAGTTTGCAAGGCTGAAGACCAGATTCTCCTGGTAATGGAGAGGTAATTGTTCCTCCCTCTGATCCCGACGTTGTCTACCCTCTATCTGTAGAGTCAGAAAGACATCGGTGATAACTGTGAGCAATGAACAGGTTTGGTCCAATTCACTCCTAAGAAGACAAAGGTCAGGGTCCAATGTGTAACATGCCTGTTACACGTGAGGCATGAGGACCGTGGTGAGCACCACACAAGAGAATGGACAAAAGGCTGACAGAACAGGACAAACAGGGACGGAGCAGATTCCTCCCTGTGCACACCACACATCAGGAGTCCAGGAGAACAGATCATCCAAGGCCAGGGCTCCACTCTGACATCGATCATAAGGCAGCGATAGGGGACACCTGGCCCTGAGTGAGATCAGCTGAGAGGTCCACACAAGACTAGGAAAAGCAGGAGCAAGCCCAGGCCCCAGGTAGTGGGCCAGGCAGGAAGACAGCAAGGAGCTGGCCCTATCAACTGGGGGGCAGCCAGACCTGCTCTGTAGGGCTCTGGGACCTGCATGGGGTAGAAGAGACCCTGGACAGGCATCTGACTCAGGACAAAAGGGGCAGGCAGTATCTTGGTCATCCAGAGGGCTAGAAAATAAATGCGGATCAGAGGAGAGTCTTGGGTTTCTAACACTTCCGCAGCTGGACAAGGTGAAGCCCATCCACTGTCAAATCTACTGGGCAGCAGAGGCCTTGCGTGCTGGTGGCCTGCTTGCCTCTAATTAGCTGGGGCAGAGAAGCATCGAAGTCTGCAAACAGCAGATTGTTTCTGCCCACACTGAGAACGGAGCGAGAGCAGGAACAAGAGCTGATAAGTTTGAGTTTGTGTGACTCACCGTACAGGCCAGCCAATTAATCCTTGGCCATTTGCCTGAAAATCGGATGGCATCCACCTATGAGTAGTGGTTCTGTTAATTGGCACATTGTCTCAGGGTGACGCTCCTCCAGGGCGCAGTGCCCCAAGAAAGTAGAACGTGCACTTATCCGTACCAGCCAGCCATTTTCTCTCCATAAACATATGACTCCTTTTAAAAATACTCAAGTCAATATTTACAGTGATTCCTGATTGAATGCACTCTGAGATAGGCTTCTTTCAAACACACAAAAAGTGAATCTTACCCTCTCTTGGTTTTCTCCTTCCTCCAGGAAGACAGTTAACCCTGGATGGAACAAACGCGGATACTTCTTAATGACACCAAAGCCCTTGGATAAAAATACATTTTTGAGCAATTACAATTTAATGATAATCACCCAAGTTCCCACCAGTAGAATTAACAAATATTACATTTAGCCTTATTTGCTATCAGACTCTTTTACCTGTGTCTATGCTTCAAAAAATAAATTAGTAACATATTCATATAGCCCCCACTTCAAAAACTAAAGACAACATTACAGGTAAAGGCCACTTCCCTCTTCCACTACCCAAGCCCAAGTCCTTTTTATTGTCCAGAGAAAAGCACTACATGCCCTTCCCCCTATTTTTTTTTTTTCACTCCTGTCACCCAAGGAGTGCCTTCCGGGTTCAAGTGATTCTCCTCAGCCTCCCAAGTAGCTGGGATTACAAGTGTTCACCACCATGCCCAGCTAATTTTTGTATTTTTAGTAGAGACAGGGTTTCATCATGTTGGCCAGGCTGGTCTCAAACTCCGACCTCAGGTGATCCATGCACCTTGGCTTCCCAAAGTGCTGGGATTACAGGTGTGAGCCACCGTGTCTGGCCACTGTGTGTCTTAAAAATAGATCTTTCCAGATTATTTTTAAAACTCTTGCGTTAAGTCAAATACAACTCCAAATTTATTGTGACCACAACCAAACTGCTGTGAACTTCTCGTCTTGCCCCCGTCTTCCCGAATCCTGTCCCTCCTTCTAAAACTGTCATTCTCGCCTGTCTTATTGACCACACAAGTCTTTTGGTTCTTTTTGCAAGTGAGTATGACTCTTTGTTACAAAACTCCAGTTAAAATGATTGACATCATTTCTCTACATTATCCTTGCTTTAATGAAACAATCTTTTAATGCTTCTTTAAGTCAGTATGAACTTCCACCCTCCCCTCAAAAAGAAAATCACTGGTTGCCAAAAACATTGTAGGTGATGAAATATCCATGCCCTTCATTGCTCTACTGTGGTGTGGGAGACCCTGGGTAGAACTGTCACCTCTAAAGACAAAAGGGCCAAGAGTGGCGTGGAGGAAAGGCAAGGCAGAGACAATGGCAGCTGGGAATTGGCTTACACTCATCACACCACCATTATGAAATATTCATAGGCTTTCGAGGTAGGAAAAGGAAGACACTCACTTTTAAGATGTGATGTCAAAGACTTCTGCACCACCAAAATCTTTCCCCTGCTACCCTGCTGCGCAGGTGGTGGCCAGCCTGAAATCCTCATCATCAGCCATTCAAAGGCACCTCTGAATGGGAACATGTGCACCGATGCTATCACCTGCGAAGACGGTAATTAGATTATTAAGTGACCACAGAGTCTGACTCTAAGGTGGTGGACAGGAGGCTGGGTGTGTGGAGTTGGAGGGAGAAAGGCAGCTCATCGGGGCAGGGGGTGGAGGGACGGCCACTCGCAGGAGCCTCTCACAGGGACTCAGTGTGGGCCTGAGAGGGGGAAGGACAGCAGATGACACCCGAATTAAAGAGTGAGGCTCATTCTCCTTAACCCTGGGGAACAGGGACAGGGCAGGACAGTATGCAAAGTATGCCACAGGACGCCGCAGGTGCCCGCGGGTCAGGAGCATTCAGTTCTCCCCACGTCTCCCAGACAAGAAATAACCATGGCTGCTTAGCGGCCCCACTGGTGACCAGCACGGGACCTGCTAATCTTGCCTCCAGAGTGGAGCTGGTGATAGAAAATCACCCATCTTCTTTTCTCCTTTTGAGAGCAAACTTTTAGTCATCAGAAAGTCTATTGGTCTCAGTCAAAGCAAGAGAAACTCATTTGGGATTGGCTTAAGATAGAAGAGGAATTTATTAGAAATGATCTGAAATATTTCTCGGGATCTAAGAACTTACTGCTTTTCTGTCTGTCTCTGTCTCTCTCTGTCTGTCACTCTCTCTCTCCCTATCTCTTTCTCTGTGTGTATGTATACATACCCATGCAAACTACGCACCCACAGGCATATATATATATATGTATGTGGCTAAGTGTGGGTGTGTGAGTAAGTGTGGGCTGAGGGACAAATATGGGCATGTATTTGTGTCGGTTCATGGGAGTACATAAAGGTGTATGTGGGTGCAGGGGATGAGTGCAGTTGTGTTTGTGTGGGTTTATGGGGGTGCGTGAGGGTGTCTGTGGTTAGTGGGTGACTGTGGGTGTGTTTGTGTGGGGATGTGTAGGTGTATGCGTGCATGTTGTACATGTGAGTATATGTGGATGAGTGTGGGAGTGCATGGATGAGTGGGTGTGGGGGGCAGTGTGGGTGAGTGTGAGTGTGTTTGTGTGGAGATGTGTGGGTGCACACGTGCATGTTGTACATGTGGGTGTGTGTGGATCACTGGATGTGTCTGTGTGGGTTCATGGGGGTGCATGAGGGTGGCTGTGGGTGTGTTGATGTGAGTATGGGTGTGTTTGTGTGGAGATATGTGGGTGCATGTGGTACACGTGGGTGTGTGGATAAGTGTGGGAGTATGGGGGTGAGTGTGGGTGTGTTTGTGTGGGGATGTGTGGGTGAACGTATGCATGTGGTGCATGTGGGTGTGTATGGATGAGTGTGGGTGTGTGTGGGTAAGTGTGGGTGAGTGTGGATGAGTGGGGGTAAGTGGGGGTGGGTGTGGGCTGTGTGGGTGCATGCATGCATGTGGGTGTGTGTGGATGAGTGGGCATGTGTGGGTGAGTGTGGATGAGTGGGGTGAGTGTGGGTAAGTGTGGGATGTGTGGGTAAGTGTGGGATGGGTGGGTACATTCATGCATGTGGGTGAGTGTAGATGAGTGTGGATGATTGTGGGTGTGGGTCTGTGTGGGTGAGTGTGGGTGGTGCGGGATGTGCGGGTGTGTGTGTGCATGTGGGTGTGTGTAGATGTGTGTGGATGAGTGTGGGCATGTGTGGATGTGTGGGGGATGTATGGGCGCATGTGAGCATGTGGGTGTGTATGGATGAGTGTGGGCGTGTGGGGGTGAGGGTGAGCGGGGGCGTGTTTGTGTGGGGATGTGTGGGTGCATGTATGCATGTGGTGCATGTGTGTGTGCAGGCATGCACAGGGGTGTGGCAGGGGGCATGGAAAAGGTAGAGGTGCCACCAGTCGGTTCTCTGGGAAAACCTAGACTGGAACTCCAAGGTAGAGTAAACTCTAGAGTACTTACAGCCTCTACAAAATACCCAGACCCAGACAGGAACCTAATACAAATTAATTCAACGGTGAAAATAATGTTTCAGTTCAGGTATTACACCATCAAACCATTTGATGGCTGTATGTAACCTTATATTTGATCATTACCCATCCAAATACCTTCCAAGAATCTCTATGCCAAAAGGATAAAGTCAAGTTCCTAAGCCAGCTCCATGAGGTCTTACTTATCCAACTCAACTGTCACCTGCCTAACCTCCTCTCCCATCGCTCCGCAAACAAGCCCCTTCTGCCTAGCCAGGCTGGTCTAATTGTCCCAGGCACATCTCAGGGCCAAGTCACTGCTGAGGCTGTTCATAACTTCCCCCCAGAAACACCTTCTGACCACCATTGCGAATTCTACTTCTCCAAAATTCTACTCAATCCCACCCTCCACTGTGAACACCCTTCCATCTAGAGCGTGGTGACAGCAATGCCTGCTTCACAAATTCACTGGGGATCATCAAGTTAAGATCACAAAGTACTTTGCACAGTACATGGCACTTAGTAATGGCTCAGTGCTAACTGCTACTGACATAATTCTGTTTTTATTCTCTAATCAGAGTATCTATTATGATTCCCTCACCACTCCATTCCCTACAAATTTCTCCACTTCCAAGTCCATCTCACAGCGTGGCCAGCTTGTATTCCATGAGTGCTGCCTGCCACTGTTACTGTGCTGTTTGACACCTACGTGTTGCCTCTTGGGAAAGTCTGTGTTCTCCTGAAGAGCGAGATCCTACACTGTGCCTCTCACTTCCTGACACAGCGCCAGTCAGAGCAGGTGCTCAAAGGACACTTATTAATTTTAGAGAATGACTGAAAAAAACAAGACTGAATAAATACTTTTAAGAAACCAGATTTTGCGTATCTTATGTGAAGAAAACACTGCATGGTAAATAAGACAAATTCCTAACGGTAGAAGGAGATGGCATATAAATGGCGACACAAGCAGAGGACATTGCGATTTATTCTCGTGCAGCATCTCTTATTCAAAGTGTTACCAGACATTTGCTGAGCAGAGTTCGTTGTACCAAGGGCAGATGACTCAATGCAATAATTTCGTCACATCTGATGATGGACACGAGACTCTCCTGAGATGTCTTTTTACCAGGCTGAGAGCCAGCAAATGATCAGTAGACAAGAAACCAGTGGAGCAGGAAATTCACAGTAGAAAACAAGCCTCAGAGTTTAACCAGACAGCATGATCAATGCGGAACCGAGGAGAGCCTCTTGCAACTCAATGTCCCAGCGACGTAAAGCAATGATGACATGGGATTCCAGGAAGCGGACTCAGCAAGGCTCATTCCATCTCCCAGGGCTCCCTGGATGACTGCCTTATTTCTGGGGCACCAGAGGATTGGAATTGATTTAAGCTGTGCTGCTATTGTTTCGTAAGGAACCTGAGGGGCAAATTCATTCTGGATAAATCCCCACACAGGCAGCATCTACACATGTCACTAACAAAAGACGTATTTAGTGTGTTCACCTGGGAAACGATTGGTTTGAAATATTTGTATTTGTCTTGTAAAAGACTGGTCTTGTTATTCTGTTCTGAATTCCCTACCACTGATTGCAAGAAAGCAGTAATAAAAGATTGGTTTTCTAACCACCAATGCCCTCCCCTTTCCCACTTCTCTAGAAATATTAGTCAACTAAACTAACATCAGCAGGAAAATAGAGAAGCAAGGAACGTTCCAGAATATTTGTATTCAACAGAGTGAGATTTATGCATGAGATGCAAATTACTATGTGTTATTTACACATCTGAGGAAAAACAAATCTTGAATGTAAATGTTTAGAGGGCATATTATTTTTAAATATCAAACTAGTAAAAATTATTAGAGCATTTGCAACTCCCACTCTGCCAAAGAGACATTCAAATGAGTTTTTAAAAGAACTTTTATCAGAATTAAAGAAACTATACTAGACAAAGCATTAGAAAAATAAAAAGTATAAAATATCTAGCTGTTTCTGCTTCTACAAATTCCTTAATTAGTTGCGTTTTCAGGTGATTGTAGGATTGGTCGGTCCTCTTCCTATAAACACTTCGTTATTGATTAAACATCAAACATGCAACATTCACCCATTTATTTTCAAGCCCTCCATTATTTCTGTTGGATTCAAACAACTGGGCTTTTTTTTTTTTTTTGAGACAGAGTTTCGCTCTGTTGCCAGGCTCCAGGCTGGAGGGCAGTGGCACAATCTCAGCTCACTGCAACCTCCGCCTCCCGGGTTCAAGCAATTCTCCTGCCTCAGCCTCCCGAGTAGCTGGGACTACAGGAGCGCGCCACCATGCCCAGCTAAGTTTTGTATTTTTTGGTAGAGACGGAGTTTCACCATGTTGGTCAGGATGGTCTCTATCTCCTGACTTTGTGCTGCACCCACCTTGGCCTCCCAAAGTGCTGGGATTTCAGGCCTGAGCCACCACGCCGGGCCACAACTGGACATTTCATTATTTAACTACCTTGGTCTGATCTCTTTTACAGGGTTAATTTTTTAATTAAAAAGTAAAACAAGTTGAGAAAATGGAGATCTACTCACCTAATTATCTGAATCACTAGTAGTTTATTTGGGAAATTATGCTAAGAAACAAACTATGTGTGCGGCAAGGCAGAGTTTATCCACAGACAATAGGATAATTGCTAATCCACAGACAGGACTTCTGTGCCAGTCTCAAAGTGTTTTACATATATCATTTCATCTTATTCTCATAACAAACACATCAAGTAGGTACCATTATTCTAGTCGTTGCACAGATGAGAAAACCGAAGTCTGGAAATCAGTAGGATTTCCAAGACTGCACAGCTGGTTAGTGGCGGAACCATGGTCTGATACAAACTTTATGCTATGCTAAAGAAAGCACCTACAGCTGAGATTTAAAGAATATATCTAAAATCCTATCATGACACCAGGGAAAGAAGGATTCACCGGTACATTCTTACAAATTACTCCTAAAGCACAAATGGCCAGGCACTGTATTGGGGCACACTTGGCATCACCACCTCATTAAACCTTCCCCGCTGTCTGCCGAACCCCATTTAGGAGGTGAGAATCTTGGACCTGTTCAAGGTCACAGAGTTAGAAATTGGTGGAGTAACCTTCTAACACCAAGCCCATGTTTTTAAGTAGGATTCCTTCCCAAGTTCTTTTCTTTAGAATCAAAACAAAGAGTCCTACTTTACTGATGAGTGAACACTTAGCAGAAGAGGGATGAACCCACATCCACAAAAAACACCAGTGTGAATAAAGCCTCATTCCTATAGCCACCTCCCTTTTTCAAAGGCGGGTTTTTTGTTGCTCCTATTTAAACAGCACTTTTGAAGTATTGAGTTTATTGATAAATAATAAACTATACCCACGTTAAGTTTCTACTTGAGAAGTTTGGCCTCATGTGTACTCCCAGGAAGCCACCACTGTCACCAAGGGTGCCAACAAATCCACCAGCCAGGTGGGCTTCGTGGACGTGTGACCTGTGCACTTGCGGGGAGCCCGCATTCCAGCAGGGAACACACTTCCGGGAGCCCACATTCCGACAGGGAGCACGCTTCCGGGAGTGCACATTTGACAGGCCCCACGCTTCCGGGAGCGCACATTCAGGCAGGCCCCAGACTTCCGGGCGCCCTCCTTCAGGCAGGAACCACACTTCCAGGCGCCCGTATTCAGGCAGGGACTGCTCTTGAGTGAATGCTCTGCACTGGCATCCTGAAATTCTTAATGATTTTTTAATAACAGGACTTGCATTCTCATTTTGCACTGGGTCCCACAAATTGTGTCGCCAGCTCTGCCATGACCCCCAAATGTTGCTTCATGCGCTTTCTTATTGAGGTAAAATATACATACCAGAAAATTTACCATTTTAACCATTTTGGGGTGTGCCCTTCAGTGGCATTAAGTGGATTCACATTGTTGTGCAACCATCACCACCGTCCACCACAGGACTTCATCGTCCCAAACTGAAACTTTGTCCCCATTAAACGAAACCTCCTCATTACCCTCTCCCATAGCCCCTGGTAACTACCATTCTATTTTCTGTCTTTATGAATTTGACTCCTCTGGATACCTCCTAGAAGCGGAATCATACTGCTATGGTCTGAATGCTTGTGTCACCCAAAAAAAAATATGCGGAAAGCCAATTCCCAGTGTGGAGAAATTAAGGATGGGCTGTTGGGAAGTGCTGAGGTCATGAGGACTCCACCCTCATGAACGCACTTAGTGCCCTGATAAAAGAGGCATGAGGGAGCTTTTCCTCCTCTTCCACCATGGGGGAATGCACCAAGAAGGCACCATCTTTGGGGCGGGCCCGGTAGCTCACGCCTGTAATCCCAGTACTTTGGGAGGCTAAGTCCGGCAGATGGCTTGATCTCAGGAGTTTGAGGTCAGCCTGAGCAATATGGCAAGATTCTGTCTCTACAAAAATTACCCGGGCATCATGGCACCTGCCTGTGGTCCCAGCTACTTGGGAGGCTAAGACGGGAGGATTTCTTGGGCCCAGGAGGTCAAGGCTGCAAGTGAGCTGTGTTAGTGCCACTGCTGGCCAGTCTGGATGACAGAGCCAGACTCTGTGTCACTACTACCACCCTCCCTGCCCCCTCAGAAAGGCACCATCCTTGAAGCAGAGACAGAGCGTGCCTGCACCAGATACTGAATCTACTCACACCTTCATCTTGGACTTCCCAGCCTCCAGAACCATGTGCATTAAATTCCTGTTGTTTACAAATTGGCCAGGGTAAGGTATTTTGTTATAGCAGCCTAAACCAACTAAGGTACATGCAATATTTGTCTCTTTGTAACTGCCTTCTTTTACTTAACATGATGCCTTTACAGTTCATTCAGGTGGTTGCATGTGTCAGAACGTCCTTCCTTTTTGAGGCTGAACAGCATGCATTGTCTGTATGCACCACATCTTGTTTATCCATTCATCAGGGATGTGGCACCCCCTTTTACAATCCCTTCCTCTTACTCCTCCTTCTCCCCTTCCTATTCCCACTCTAAGCAACTGAACTGCTTTCTTTCACAATAGATCAGTTGCATTTTCTAGAATGTCATATAAACGGCATCATGTCTTTCTTTGGTTGACTTCTGCTCAGGATAATTATTTGCAGCAGGGCACGGTGGCTCGTGCCTGTAATACCAACACTGAGAGGCCAAGGAGGGCAGATCACTTGAGGTCAGGAGTTCAAGACCAGCCTGGCCAACATGGTGCAACCTCGTGTCCACTAAAAACACAAAAATTAGCCAGGCACGGTGGTGGGCACCTGTAATCCCAGCTACTCAGGAGGCTGAGGCAGGAGAATTGCTTGAAGCCTTGAGGGGCAGAGGTTGCATTGAGCCAAGATCACACCACTGTAATACAGCTTGGGTGTCAGAGTAAAACACTGTCTCAAAAAAAAAAAAAATTATTTGAAATCCATGTTGTAGCATGTATCAATAGTTCATTTCTTATTGCTGAAAGTATTCTGTTGTAGAGTTGCACCACAGTTTGACTTTTGGTTTTGTATTATTATAAATAATTCTGTGAATACTTTTATGCATCTTCATATGAATATAAGCTTTTATTGCTCTGAAATACCCACAAGTCAAAGGGCTGGGTCATATAAATGTATGTTTAACTTTTTAAGAAACTGCTAATTTTTTTCCAATGTCATTGCACGGTTTTACATTCCCTCCAACTGACTGGAGAACTCTAGTTTCTCTACATACTTGCCAACTCTTGATAATGTCAGTTTTTAATTTTAGCCATTTTCACTAGATGTAGAGTGAACCTGTATAGCTTATTGTGGATATAATTTGTTTTTCTCTAACCACTAATGCCACTGAGTATCTTTAATGTGATTACATTGTGATCTCTGTGTTTTCTTTGACAAAGTATTGAAATATTTTTTCCATTTTTAAATTGGATCGTTTTCTTATTATTGAGTTTTGATAGTTCTTAATATATTGTAGATGTGAATATTTTATCAGATCCAAGCAAGGCTTGAATTATCCGGGCATCGTGGCACCTGCCTGTGGTCCCAGCTACTTGTAAGGCTGAGATGGGAGGATTGCTTGAGCCCAGGAGGTAAAGACTGCAAGTGAGCTGTGTTCGAACCACTGCACTCCAGATCAAGCAAGGCTTGGTTCTGATATGGTTTCCCCCACCCCTGTGTGTGGCCCGTGCATTCATTCTCTTTATAGCGTGTTTTAAAAATCAATTGTGGGGCTCATCTTATTCGTTTCTACCTCTCAGAGATCTCTGTCCTTCGCTGCCTGACGCTGAGTGATTTGAAACCTATTGTTACATATACTTTGTCTGGTTTTATTGGTTGTTTCACACAAGAGGGTAAATCCAGTCCCTGATATGTCATCTTAGTTGGAAGCTAAAGCTTGATACACTTTAAAAAGCATAATATTGAGATTACTAAAATATAAACTTATTCAAACATACTGATATTATTTTTAGATTTTTGATATTCTGTTTTACTCAAATGGTACTTGGAGAATAATTATTACCTTGTGGGATTCTGAAATATGTCACTGAAGTTAAAAAAGGAGGGGTTGACTTTATAAGACAAAAATGTAAAAGTGAACGTTATTTCTATGACAAAGTTTCCTCACTCTGAAAAGATTGGGAAACTTCAGAACAAAAAGGATTGGATGCCAAGATGCAAGGAACCCTGAAAGTGGCCAGACACTAAGCAGGCATCTGTGTGAATTCGTTTTTAAGAGATCTTAAAAAGTTATTTAGCGAGAACTAAATAAAAACATCTTTGTATTTCAGAGGTGACAAACCAGTGACCTTAGAAAAACTCCTGTCCTCAGATATCTTTTAAGTGTAACCCACACAAGACTTTTAAAATTTTGAAATAGTGGTCAGTGGTTATACATTGAGAGACATCACACAAAAATTCAAATTTCCCCTTTTCTTGAAACCCCAGGCAACACTGCAGGCATCCCATTCCCTTGTGGCAACAAACCCAGCAAGAAGTGTTTCTCCTGGTTCCAGTTCCTGGGTCCTTCAGAGACCAGATGAAATCGACATGTATCTTCATGTGTGTGGTAATGTGTTGCTTCAATCTGTTCCCATCAGACCTGTTCCCATCATCTGCAGGTCATTTGCATTTCAGAGCCCCGGTTTAGAGTCTGTCATATTTATTTAACAGGTGAGAAGCAAGGAGCACTGGGTTTCGTGAGGGAGTCCTGGGTTGAGAGGGAAGAGAGGAACTGTAAACAGCAGAAAATGCAGTGTGACCATCTCACCTGGGCTCCGTCTGCACCACCAGTGTGAGGGTGTGCAGAGGAAGCGTGGGTGAGCTGCTTCCCAGGAGCACATTAATAACAGAGCAGAGCCCCTGACACTTTGTAGCCAAGGTTATCTCTAGAAGCAGGAAAAAAAAATACAGATACAAGATTCTTGAAGATTTCTTCTAGGTTTGTGATTGTTTTATGGCAGGCTTTTTCTGTTGCCCTCAACTTTGTCTTCCTCTGTTAACAAATGGGGTGGCTGGATCACCTGATTTGTCTCTGCAAATGGGTAAATAATCTTTGGCATTGCCTGAAGTTAGGAAGATAGATGGAGATATGATACATACATAGACATGAAGTGTATCTAAGACACAAATGCCTAGCTTGATGAATACAAAGGGTCCAATAGACTCACCATTGTATAATATTTTGCCGCGCTTATGTTTTTAACTTGCATGTTTTAAATGAGAATCTCATGCATTTTGCTCCACATACCAATCTACTACCAAAAGAAAGAATGCACAGAGGTTACTGTATCCACTTCTGCTTCATTTACTCCAGAGAACTGGCCATATCCCTTTTGGCTACTGTGTTCAAGGAGGGAGTTCTGGCTCAGTTCTAGATCTAGCATGCATCCCATGCCTGGGGCTCAGTGCTCAGTCTGTACTCTGATGCTGGCTTTTGCCACATGTTCCCTTCCCTCCATCTCTCTCTTCCACCAGCATCCCTTGTTCAACTCCCCACTGGCACAGACGTCTGAAGTTAACAACCTGGTGGGTGCCGCCTTCCCTCCATTTTCCATCTCGGTATCATCTGTGTATCTGCCCAGTCACATATACAAATAGGGTGTTGGGCTTAGTTTCTGTAGGGGGCCGTGGGGCGGCTGCAACAAATTTCAACAAACTACATGGCTCAAAACAACAGAAATGTGTTGTCTCACAGTTAAGAAGGCCAGAAGCCTGAAATCAAGGTTTTGGCAAGGTTGGTGACTTCTGGGAGCTCTGAGGAGAACTGGTTCCCATGCCTCTCTTTTAGATTCTGATCTTGGCCAGCAACCCTGGGCAGTCTTTGCAGATGCGTCACTCTAACCTCTGCTCCAGCTCCATCTTCTCATGGCCTTCTCTCTCTGCGTATCTCTGTCCCAAGCCTCCTCTTTCAGTTAAGAAGACACTAGTAATTGAATTTATGCCCCACCCAAAATTCAGGTTGATCTCATTTAGAGATCCTTAAGTATATCTGCAAAGATCCCACTTCCAAATCAAGTCGCATTCACAGATACTGGGGCTTAGAACTTGAGCATATCCTTTGGGGACCATACTTCAACCCACTCAAGTCTCCAGAAAAATTGTATTGTGTGTTGGTAAGCTTCTCCCGGTCTCAGTTTTCTCACTTAATACTTCATAGTGTGATTCCCTCCAAGTTATTAACTGTGTGATATTCCATTGTATAAGTGTACCATATTTTATTTAACCATTTTTATATTAATGGGTACCTACTTTGGATTTGATTTTGGTACATATGAATAGTACTGCAATGAACACTCTTATAAATGTAGTGTTAGAGTCTGATATTTTATTTCTGTGAAATAGGTTCCTACAAATGGCATTGCTATGTCAAGGATACATATGAGTTGTTTAAATGTTAATAGAAGGTCCCAAATTGCTTCCAAGAAGGATGAAACAATTCATATTTCCACTAAAAATTTGTGAGAGTGCAGTTTTCTCACATCTTGGCCAGCTTTCTTTTCTTTTCCACAGTGACAGGGATACTGTGAAATCCATGGCTTTGGATTTCTCTGAGACAGAGGTTGAGCTTCTTTTCCATGAGTTTATAGGCTATGTGGACTTGCTGATCTGTATCTACTGGTATTTCTTGCATATTTTCTCTTGATTTGCTTACACTCTTGTTATCAATGTGCAAATATACACTGTAAGATTTAACTCTTTTTCTCCCTTTTAACTTAATCATTTTACTCCCCTGGAGTACAATGTTTTTCCTCAGTCTTCTATTTGTCAGTTGAGTATGTGTGTGATAACTTTGCCTGATGAAAAGTATTTAATTTTAAAATACTCTTGTTAAATTAATAATAGTATTTTTAATTAGAAATGTTTATCACTTCTTTTATAGCTCCAGGATTTACTACCTTGCTTATAAAGACCCTGCCACCTTAAATCTATCATATCACCACTCTAATTTTGTTTTACAATAAATAATCAATCCATTTAGTACTTTTCATGTCACGTCAGAGACTCCAAGCAAATTTTATTTTAGCAGAGAGCTAGTTGTACCAGCACCTTTACTTAAATTCTTTCTCACTGAATTTAGGTACTGCTTTGTTAAGCTTCTATTTCTAAGATTTCAATATTTCTTCACTTAAATGTCAATCTTTCCCTATACCAGTACCATATTGTTTTGATTTCAGTGGCTTTAGAGTATATTTCAATATCTGGTAAGACTAGCACCTTTCACCATACTCCTTGTTGATAATTTCATTCTTCTACTTTGAGATCATTATTTTGAAGGAAAAATCTGAATTTGAATTGCATAAATGAATATGTTAACTTTGAGAGAACTGCCATTTTTATGATATTTAACTTTATAGTAAAAAGACTATATCTTTCCATTTGTTGAGATCTTATTTTATGTCTTATAGATTTCTAGAATTTCCTCAGAAAGGTCCTATATCTTTCTGATTAAATGAATTTCTGGGTATATTAATTGCTGTTATTTTAATGGAATAATATTGTTTCTTATTCTCATTTCTAATTATTACTATCAGAGAGAAAGCTATTGATTTTTACATGTGCCATATCTAATTGCTTTACCAAATATTTTATTAATTATAACTTCTTTTTAATTAGAGTATTTTTGGATTTTGTAGCTATGTACTTATGTCATTAGCAAAAGGAATAATTTTATCTCTTCTTTCCAAGTATTTTAATGATTATTTTCTTTTCTTACCTTTAAAAATGTGAGATAATGGTAATGATAGTAAATACCCCCGTCTGGTTCCCAGTTTTAGTAGAAATGAGTTTAGCATTTCACCATTTAGAATAATGTCTGCAGTGATTTTTTTTTACAAATTATTTATTTCAAATTTAAATTATTTCCCCCTTATCCTGATTTGCTTAGATATGTTATCCAGAATACCCGTTAAATTTTATCAAATATCTTTAAAATGTGTTGATATAATCATATATTTTCTTCTTAAATGGGGCAATACAGTGAATTATGTGGTGGTATCCTAATAGTGAATCACTTTACTGTCCTAAAATTATGTATTTAAAAATATGTAATTTGGGGGACTTATGGCTGGATATTAGTTGCCAATTCTTAATTTAGACTTTTACATCTATAGTTAAAACAGGAGTGGTTCCATGGTGTGGGCGTTGGCACTCTCTTTACCAGGCCTTGGCATCTAAGTCACTTGTAGGTGAGTTCCTGAGCTGCTGGCATCGGCCTGGTGGTCTCTGCTCAGGTCCCACAGCCCCTGGATGGCCTGTGCGGTGGCTGCCAGAGCGGCTGCCCTTCCCCCGGGGCCTCCAGACACCAGGGCTGCTGTGTAGCCCTCAGCCCTGCAGTCTGCCGTCCAATGCCCACACACGTGGACAAGACCTTGGACTCAGATGGCCTCACAATTAAGCAGGTGCCGGGAAGACAAGTGGCTTCAAAACCGTGTCGCTGACATACACACGCAGGACAAGCAAACAGAACCCAGTCCAGAAGAAAAGGACAAACACTGTAAACATGGAATGCGTTTTCTAAACAAACTCCAGGGAGTGCTGGAAATTAGTTTGTTGACTCTGAAAGCAATGCCTCCCGTTTTATAGATTAAAAGGAAGCAAGAAAGACATTGTTAAGTTCTGGCAGCTCACTGTATTCCTCTGTGCCTGACAGCAGTGGTGAGAACCTAAGGGAATAGCTGTGGGGGAGCTGTCCATCAGACACTCCTCAGCACATCTCACATCCCTTTCCCACTTGCTAAGAAGCAGCTCAGCTATCAACAAAATTCCGAAATACCTCTTGTACCCAGGAGCTGGAAACACGCTGGCCGCACAAAAGCACATGGAGGCTCTGGCCCAGCACGCCCTTCCAGCCCGTTGGCCGCCGGTGATCAGCCTTGACCCCTGTGCATGGGCTGCTTGCTTTATTGAACCGCCCGGGGTGATGTGGCCGTGGGCAAACATGCCAGGCCCGCTCCGTCTGAAAAGGAACTTTCTCCCTGGCACTGGAATGTGGAAGACAAACACTGCTCATCTTTCCCAGCTAATGAGGATTCCCGGAATGTGTGAGCTATGGCAACTCACTGCCAACGACTATGTTTGGGGACGTCCCCCACAATTAAATGAATTCTAAGATCATCTAGATGACAGAATTATGACGGTACCTTCAGAGGCAGCAAGAGAATCACCGCATACAAAAAGGCCCAGTCAGTGGACGTGGCATTTTGTTTTTCAAACTCTAAGAAAATTACTGATGAAGACCTAGCTACATAAAATCATAATTGGTTAAAAGTGACAAAAAGTGGTCCATAGATGACAATGTCATTTTGTCAGACTGGTTGTTTCGACATCATAAAACTCCTTTGAAGGTGAAGGCTGCCGTAACGTATGGAAATGAATTGCGATGGGCCCTCAAACGGGTCTGGTTAAAGCAGCCTCTGGAAACAACAGCGCGTTCCCCACGTGCCCCTTGGTGTTCTGGAGAATTCTGACTCTCCCTGTAACTGACTGCTTCCTGGTGAGTTAAAGGAAGAAAATGTGCCATGCACTCCGGGCCACCCCGTCTCAGGTGCGTTCCTTTAGGACACGGCATGAGACCCTCGCACTACTCAGCATTACTGCCCTGCATTGCCTTGGGCCCCAGGGGACCTGTGACAGGCTGGGCACACCTGGACATCAGGAAGTGAAGAGGTGGCCGGGCGCCCGTGCACGCCTGGGCCTCAGGTATTCCCATTTCCTCACTAGCTGGGTGGTGGACTTGCTCACGATTGCCACATCCTCAGCGATAGCCAATAACAAGCACATTCCCAGAGCAGCCGAACAGTGGCATTTTGTGCAACATCCTCTCAGATGGGCTGAACTTTGCCCTGAGAAATAAAATAAGCCCACATCTTATGGAGCCAGGATTGTGTTTCAAGTCAGACATGTGGGGCAAGGGCAGGGAGCTTGGAAGGTGCTCTGATGCCGCTGCAAGGTGTGGGGATGCCACTCAACAGGACCCGCTGGAAGCTGAGTTCCAAATCACCTTCCACACTTCCCCACAATGGAAGCTGTGAACTAAACATCCCTTCTAAATGCATTATAGCTCCATAGTGTTTAAACACAGAGAAAACACGTTTGCTTTAGTATTTTTTTAATTTAAAATAACATTCATTATTTTTTCATTACTATAGCAATGTGTGTTTGAGAAAATAAAGACAAGCAATTTTTTTCAAAAAAAAATTAAAAGGTTTCTCTTATCTCACTGCATGGAGATAGCGACTGTGAATGTCTGTGTGCGTTCATTTCCAGATCCCTCTGCCTACATAAATTCATCCATTTTTTTTTTTTTACAAAAATTGACTCAGATTGCCACATATTTTTGTAACTCTCTTTCTCCATTTAATAATATATCCCACTGGGAGTGGTGGCTCACGCCTGTAATCCCAGTACTTTGGGAGGCTAAAGTAGGTGGATCACCTGAGGTCAAGAGTTCGAGACCAACGTGACCAAAATGGAGAAACACCATCTTTACTGAAAATACAAAATTTGGCCTGGTGTGGTGGTGCATGCCTTTAATCCCAGCTACCTGGGAGACTGAGGCAGGAGAATAGCTTGAACCAGGGAGGCAGAGGTTGTGGTGAGCCAAGATTGTGCCATTGCACTCCATCCTGGGCAACAAGACACCAAGAGCAAGATTCTGTCTCTCTCTCTCTCTCTCTCTCTCTCTCTCTCTCTCTCTCTCTCTATATATATATATATATATATATATATATATCCCAAACCAATTTTCATGTCATAAAAAATTCTTTGTGGCTGGGCACGGTGACTCATACCTATAATTCCAGTACTTTAGGAGGCCAAGGCAGGCAGATCATGAAGTCAGGAGTTCAAGACCAGCCTGGCCAACATGGTGAAATCCCTTCGCTACTAAAAATACAGTAATTAGCCAGGCATGGTAGTGGGTGCCTGTAATCCCAGCTACTCGGGAGGCAGGAGCTTGCAGTGAGCCAAGATTGCCCTGGGTGACAGGGTGACACTGTCAAAAAAAAAAAAATTCTTCCAGAATATCATTTTAATAATTTATTTTTCTATTATTTAATGGCAGTTCATTTTTTTCCTATTGTAAGCTTGAGTTTAGTTTTTAATTTCAAGAAACTACTGGTTATCTTCAGAAGTGTCTTTTGGGGTTCTCTTTGTTCCGTGTATTTACTGGGTAACTGGCATGAGTGAGGCTCTAGGGATACGAGATGAATAAGGCAGACATGGCCTCACCCTCATGCAATATAGGCTGAAGAAAACAGCGCAGGTGAGACAAACATTTAAAAAGTTATCCCCAGGCCAGGCACAGTGGCTCACACCTATAATCCCACCACTTTGGCCAAGGCTGGTGGATCACTTGAGGTCAGGAGTTCGAGACCAGCCTGGCCAGCATGGTGAAACCCCATCTTTACTAAAAATACAAAAATTAGCTGGGTATGGTGGTGGGCATCTGTAATCCCAGCTACTCGAGAGGCTGCAGGAGGAGAATCACTTGAGCCTGGGGAACAGAGATTGCAGTGAGCTGAGATCGCACCACTGCACTGCAGCCTGGGTGACGGAGTAAGAGACCCTGTCTCACAAAAGAAAAAGTTACTGAGAGTCTCACAGCAAGCACAGCGAACCCGGGAAGGTCCGGCTCTGTGGGGAACGAGCATCCGCCAAAGGAAAACTAAGAAACAGAAAAACTTCAGCACCGGGCGGAGAGAGATCCAAGATGGCCACGTAGCAGCAGCTCGGGATTGTAGCTCCCAGTGAAAGCGCAGAGAGTGAGTGGATGCCGCAATTGCAGATGAATTTTTGATGCCCACAGACTGGGAGATTCCCGGAGAAGGAGCCACCCGGGGCGCCAGCGCGACTCTTTTGGCCAGCGCGGCGCTTCTCGGTGCGGAGTGTACGGGACTGGGTGCCCTTTTAGTCGGGCTTGGCCGGTCCCATCCCCACAAGGAGAACAGCAATTGGAAGTGCTGAGGACTGAGAGCAAGCACAGCTGAACCCGGGAAGGCCCAGCTCTGTGGGGAAGCGGCGCCCCCCGAAGGAAAACTAAGAAACAGAAAAAACTTCATCACCAAC
>CAUYQU010048845.1:0-57679 GCA_963574635.1 Cheracebus regulus | reverse complement strand
CTGCTTTCACTCCAACTTCTGCACCTGGTTCCTCTTTTGAAGGTAGTAAGAAGTAGCATAATTCTTGAAGCCTTTGTTGTTACTTGGCAAGTATGACATAAGGTACTAATGCATCTTGCTGCCCCCTGCTTCAGCTACTTGCAAGCCCTGGGCCCCTTGTTCCACTGCTTGCAAACCACAGCCCCTTTGTTCCTTAGACACGTGATTTGCTTGAACTCACCCTGCTTTCCCTACCCCCTGCTTTGTACCCAGTTAGATTGTCCAGGCACTCGGGGCCACCATTGGACTCTGCGTACTAGGTGGTCGTGGACCCCTGGGCCCAACATTTTTTCTCTTTATCTCGGTGTATTGTGTCTTTATTTCTACAGTTTCTCATCTCCACACCCGTAGAGAATACCCTCTAGACCCAGTAGGGCTAGACCCTACAACATGCCTCTAATGGTGTGATGTTCTCTAGGTGATTAAAAATATAAAAAAATAAAATCATCATTTTTCATCCCGACTGAATAGAAGTTTGTAATCTGATCTAGATTAAGCCTTATCATTGTGCAAATAATAAAACTTCAAAAAAAAAAACCCTATTTTCTTTTATTGATTTATAGTATTCGCACATCCACATATTTGATTTGTCAATGTCTATTGACCTAGAGCGTGTAAACGTTATCATTAGATATAATAGTCATGAGCTAATAGTTTAATAAAGTCTACATAGAATCACAAAGGCGGTTGTCTTTTATGATGTGGATTTTCACTGGAACTGCTTCTATATACAAACTAAATAAGAAATGCTATTGCTGAGTTTGCTCATTGACAATGCCAGTGTAATAGTTGAGGTTATAACAGAAAAGCTTGACTTTTCTCTTTGCTTTCTCTCTTTAGTGACTGAGATGCTGGTAAATGTCCTCAACATCTGCTCAGACGATGAACTAGGGTCAGAAGAAGATGGATTTGATGGTAAGAGGCTTGAGCCTTTGCGCTTTGGGCTAATGCTATTTGCCAGCTAATACTTGGAGTCTCATTGCTAAACCTAAGGATAAATTTCTAAGAATTGGATTATGTTTAAAACATAGCATACAATTGAAAATGAAAGATATGATTTATTTTCTATTTACTTTTTAAGAGTATAAGAAACAATATAAGTATAAGATAATTTTCTCATTACTTTGAAAACATTGTTAAAGTAGTTTTACTAGGCTTTTAGTAGCTCATATCACTAAGTGACTTGTTTTGGCTTTTGATACAAATGTAATCCTTTATTTTCTAACAAGTGTTACCACTTACTGGACAATTATTTTTTCTTTTACCAGGCAATTTTAAAATGTCCTGTAATGGGGTTATTCATGTCAAATATTCAAATTTTGATGTTTATGAAAAAAGGCATTTATATATTGATATATTTGTATTTATGTCAATCCCAGTATTCCTTCTTTCTGTAGTAATTGGTAATGAATAAACTATGAGGAGTTTTTGATGTTTTTTAAGGTATTATTTGGTGTTTAATTACCCTCAAAGAGTGTTTTTTCTGCAAGGGCCACAGATCCATGAGGTTAAAGATGGAGGGGAAAATTACCTTGAGCCTTACAGAAGCACCTAAAAATGAATGGAAACTAACAAAATGTACTTAGAGAAGGAAAGTATAAGAGCAAGCTTTGCTGCATTTAAGTACAGTTGGGGCCAGGTGTGGTGGCTCCCAGCACTTTGATAGGCTGAGTCAGGAGATGGCTTGAGCCCAGGATTTTGAGACCAGCCTGGGAAACAAAGGGAGAACTCATCTCTACAAAAAATTAGCCATGTGTGGTGGTGCATACTTGTGGTCTTAGCTACTCAGTAGGCTAAAGTGTGAGGATTCCTTGAGCCTAGGAGGTTGAGACTGCAGTGAGCCATGGTCATACCACTATTCTCCAGCCTGGGTGACAGAGCAAGATTCCATCTCAAAAAAAAGCAGAAGTACAGTCAGCCCTTTGAATCCAAGCGTTCTGCAGTCCATGGACTCAAACAACATCAGATTGAAAATATTCAGGAGAAAGTTGCATCTGTACTGAGCGAGTACAGACTTTTTTTTTTCTTGTCATTGTTCCCTAAATAATACCATTTACCTATAAATGCAGCACTATGGGAGGCCAAGGCAGGCAGATCACTTGAGATCAGGAGTTGGAGACCGGACTGGCAAACATGGCAAAACCCCGTCTCTACTAAAAATAGAAAAAATAGGTGGGCGTGGTGGTGCGCGTCTGTATTTCCAGCTACTTGGGAGGCTGAGGCACAAGAATCGCATGAACCCAGGAGACAGATTGCAGTGAGCCGTAATTGCACCACTGCACTCCAACCTGGGTGACAGATCGAGAGTGTCTCAGAAAAAAAAGTCTATTCTACTTAGGATGTTATATATTTCAGTATGAGCAATCAGAAAGAGTCCTAGCACTTTACATAACATGACATCAAAACTGGATTTCCTCAAAGGGCTAGGGTTAGAGTGCTCAAAGAATAATTTGTAAAGTTTCTCAAAACTTCCTGATTTTCTTTGGGAATACTGTTTATTGATAACATATATTGAGTGTGACTGTGTGTGTGTTTGTGTGTAACATTATTTCCAACCTTAGGATAAAATTTCCATTTGCCGTACCCTGTCTTTTTTGCCTGTAGCCTGTCTCTCTCCTGGGGCTGGCTCTCTCCTGCTGCTTGCCAGGCTGTTTATTTGTTGGCTGCAAAGGCAAAGCAGAAATCAGAAGACATCCAAACACAAATAAAACTCTTCCTTAAATTGCTGCTTAAGTGAGCTATCTCTTCATGAGTCATTTATCAAGCTCTTCTGAATATTTAATTCCATCTCCAATGTCAACGGAAAAGTCAAAGGTAGTAATAGTGCCTGTACAATCCATGACTGTCTTTTTTTTGTATCAGTTTGACTTCTTAGTGTCTATAGCTCTTATAGCAATTGGAGATGCTCCTCATTTCCTTCAGAATCTGTCAGCTCTCCTTTACTATTTAATGATGATGTCAGTGGTGATGACGGCAACTAACACTTATATGTTAGGGATCAAGCTTAGTTCTTTAATTTACTAATTTTACCTTTTGGCCAACAAAAGATTTGTTATTAACTATCATTTATGTTACATTTACTAGGCAATTTATATTATCTTTCATATTCAAAACAGCCTATTGATATAAGTACTATTATTATCCTTATTTTACATCTAAAGTGATCCAGACTCAGTAAGTTGAAAACCTGAGTTCATCCAGCTAGTGAAGTGGCACAGAGCCTGTATTCAACTAATGTCTGCTTGGTCGTCAGGCTCTTAAACTTTCCACCATATGTGTTTACAGTGTTTGAAATCTTTTTCGTTCAAACAGTGTGGTGCTTTAAAACACACACACACACACACACACACACACACACACACACCAATAAGCAAATGTAATATGCTTTAATTTGTTCTATTAAATATACTGTAAAATAAAATATAATACATAAGTATACTGTAAAATAAAAATATTCTATGAAATGAAGAAATAGATTTGGCAATGAAAGTCAATGCATATGAAACAATATCATTCAATTATTTTAACACGGTCTAGGAAGAAATATGTTTTATCTTGTAAAAAAAATTAGGTGTATCTGAGCAGACAAAAATTGCCTTCTGGCTCACACAGGCTTCTGGATAGAAACCGTGTCATGATTCTCCCCTCCTTAGCTTCTGTCTTATAAATAAAGGAATTTGATAGGCCATCTGGAAAAAGATTGCTGTTTTAAATTGGCCTGTGGTCCTCTATGTTGAAAATAAAATTAAAAACTTCTGTTATCTTGTAAAGTTTGGAAGCAGTTTAAGGCCAATGAATGTCTTTTGATGACCTAATTTATATGTATTAGGATCTTTGTTTCCTGTTTCCACTTCTTATTTTGGATGATAAAATGATAGTCTGGTTTCAATTTAGGGTTGTTATTCACTGGAACACTTGAGAGAAAAAAGAAATCCAAGTATATGTATCTCATTTGGTAGATAATGCTCGTTAATGAAGAAGAGCCATTTCTGACTGGGGGTTAGTAAGTGATTCCAAAGTAGAGCTAATAGAAATCAACCTTCATTAAAGAGTTTCTTTATTGTTCACTATTATAATTAGGAAGTCTGAAGTAACAGCATTAGAAACCTAGTAATAGTTTTGTAAGTTAGGAATATTTATTTATCTGGGACTTTCTTTTAGGTCCTAAAATCATAGGCACTGAGATCGCTTTTTTAAAAAATACAAATTATGTTTGAGACTGTGATATGTGGTAAGTCTCACTTACCAGAAAGAATTGTGGAAGTTAAACTGAAATCCTGTAGAATGAGGAAGGAAAGAAAAAATAATAAAGTGAATACATTTTAAGCCAAATATAGTTTTAGGCTGCACTGGAAAGACTTAATATTAAATTAGAATTTATATGTCTGCTCTCATCTAAAGAGCAAGCCACATGGTAGAACTCTTATCCTTTATCAACATTTTTGCTTATCCTAATGTTAACCACAAGCAAGTGAATATGGAATCAGAGCAGTGTTTTGCATGCCTCTATAAAACCATCTATAGCGTATACCAGAAAATTATCTTCCAAAGTCTGTCTTGAATTAGCTAATTCTTCATATCTAATATCACAGGTTCCAGAGTGTCTTCCTATTTCTGTCTAGCTGTTAAAAGTTGTATGGAATTTAAAGTGCAAAGTTGAGAATTAGTGTGACTAATGTAGGATCTTACTGGTCCTTGAGGAATACTTTTCTAAGGGTATGGATATATTATGTTCTACCAAAACTGTATTTATTTGCTGTGATGAATGTTTGACCTAGCAAAAACCATTTGTCAGTAATAATTCCTTTGTAGAAATGCCTTGGCACCCCAAGCACAAAGGGATTACCCCCAAATCATTACTTTCAGATAGTCACAGAATCTAAATGGGCTTGGTTAATTTAAAAATCTAAATGGAGTGAATAAATTAAGTTTAAAGATTTAATCTTAGAAAGTCCTATCACTTTGTGCATCTAGCAACACATATACTAAGAACCATTAGCTTAGAGCTCTTTTTGTGCTATAATTATTATTTCTGAGCAACTCATTTTAGCATCTTGTATTTCAGGTTCCCAATCTAAAAAAAAAAATGACGTTATATCCTATAATATTTGTCAATTTAGAAGGAATATATTAAATTTTAATATAAAAATAGGAAAAAAAAATCCCGTTTAGACACAAAAAGAAAATATGCTCTGAGGAACAAGTGGCAACGAGATTCTTGTTCTGTCAACATTGAAGCCTAACCTGAAGTTAGTAAGTAAAGGAATAACATAAAAAAACAGTATTTGAGAAAAAAGCAAGAACTTCTTCAAGCTTGGATAAATGCTTGTAAAATGAACAAAGGATGAGTAGGGATATAATTTAGGAATTTAATATTAAGTGTCTGAAGTTGCAGCGACAAGATCTGAACAAAAGTATTGTGAAGAAAAACATTAAAAAGGAGCTATTCAAAAGACCTTTCCAAGGACTTACAGTGTAGAACCCACAGGTCTTAGACAGAGGGGCAAAGGAAACAAAAGCTGAGTGTGATGGTTCAAACCTAGGGGCCTAGGAGGGCAGATAACATTTATGGAAAAAGTCACCAGCTCTCAGAGAAAGATGAGTTCTGTTACAGGCCGGAGTTTGAGTAAAACTGGCACATGTATTTCTAAAAATGCCCAGGAAGGATTTGGGAAAGGAGACCTAGAAACTGAGAAAGAAATTGGAGCTAGTGACAGAAGCATAGGGTTAAGTAATAACTGAGTTTATTATGAGTGAAATAGGACTTCAGGGCTGCTGATTTGGATTAAATCTCACAAAATTGAGGACTGATTTTTTAAATTAGCCTGCACTGTTAAAGTGGGAGATGAAAGACAAACAGGTGAAGGAGAAAACAGGAGTGATGAGAGAGAGAGCACAAAAACCAGGTTTGTGTAGCAGTTCAGGCAACAGCTACTTAAAAATATTTGCACCCAATGCAGAAAAATTACTATGAGATATAAGTCTAGCCAGAACTAGGACCATGACTTTGGTTATCAGACATCAGAGTGTTGAAAGAAATGAATAGCAAAATTTATTTTATTTTTACAATAGCACATAAAATTGAAATTATTGAAAAAAAAACCAAAATACTAAAATAAAATTCAGTGTGCCCCAATTGTAACATAACATTGTATTTTCATTTTACATACTATTTTTATTTCTGTGTATTCATTAAAAGCAAATATTCACATAATATCTTTTACCATATATTCACCGATGAACAGAACACATGTGTTCCCTGCCTTCACTGAATTTGGAGTCAAGTGGAATAAGAACTAAACCAATTTTAAACATACTAGTCAGACAGAGGATATAAGTGTTTAAACATGCTGGTTGCAGAATATAGGCATTTAGAGGAGGGAGCAGGAATTGAGGTAAAATATTTAATAACTAAAGGAAGAACATGGGGAGGACATCTTTCTTTTTTCTGCTTCTGAAAAGGAAAAAAAACTTCTATGAATCTTGATGTTTTAGAAAATTGACTGTGTGAGAAATCCATATTATTTTTTCTAGGAAATTACATGCAAGGATGGACATCAATTTACCAGCTTTAACATCTCTTTTACTTTTGTAATTGAGTTTATTGATATAATTAGGCTCCAGGGAAAAGAAAATGTGTAAAAAGATAGGTTATTTAATATTTTTAAAAGACTAAATTCTTCTCAGGCTTTTTTTTTATTGTTTTTCCAGTTTATTGTTGTTGTTGTTGTTTTCAGTTGCCTAATATTTTAGTGTCTAATTTAGAAGCCAAATTGCTTATCTCTGTAAATTTATTATTTATTTCTTACACCCTTTATAAAGTACAGAAAACTGCTTTTTCATTATGCTTTCATCTTAAAAAGAAGACACCTTGTTATATCTAGTATATCATTAAAACTAAAAGATGTCTGAAAAACCCATGGGCATTTACTAGGTGTAGTTTGGTATGATTCACATCGTATTTAGGGCTGTTGACATTTTGAGGCCTTGACTATCAAACCAGCTTCCTGGTTAGCTATCATATTTTAATCAGTTTCATCAAATCTGGCCTGTCATCTTTGGTTACAATAATTAAAATCTGTTTACATTAGCAGTTAAAATGATGCAATAATACAGGCATCAGAAGTACTGCCTTCTTTTCATATTGTACTACCATGACTTTACACAAATGTGTTTCTTAATTATCTGGCATAATTTTCACATTGCATGAAAGCTCAGAATTTGCAGAATAAACTAAATGTTAAAAAACAGCATATCCTTGTTGTAGCTAATTGGTTGGATAATGTCCACCATTGGCCAGAATATTAGGCTCACAGTAAGGTAATACTACAGAAAATACTCTAGATTTTATAGTGTATTTCAACATGCAGTATTATATGCATGTATAACATATTTTATACAGCTTTTAAAAGAAATGATTTTTATAGCATTAGAGTTTTTGTTCAACTAATGGTTGACATTAGCCAACTTATACTAAACTTATACTAAACATTAGCTATTGCATATCTAAGCATAAATATATTTATAAAATTTATTCAAGAAAGCAAACTATGTTGCATTAGGGAAGTAAACATGTGACCTTATAAGGCTTAATGCATTCCGTATTTGAAAGGCATTGAAATAGAGAGGTGTCTTTCTCAATGAAAGCAAAGACTCTGTATTTTAGAAAACTTTACTTCTGGCAAACAGGGTTGAGATAATTGGCATGTGAAAAAGACATTCTTTGTAGAAAGGCCTTTAGTAAGTAATGTAAGCTTGCTGAAAAGTGATACCAAAAGAAAATAAAATTCCTCAAACTTTTCTGGCGAGCTTTCCTGAATCTTTTTGTACTAAAGCATTAGTGGATTCAGGTTCTTAACTTCAAGATTGTACTTTTATTAGAGTAATTGATAACTGATTGAACAACTGCAAGAGAGTTGTGAGTCCAAAGTTTCATAAAACATTTCTTAGAGTAATTGTTTGATCTAGTGTGGTGGGTGTAAAGACTTTACTTAAAAGTTCAATAAATGCCCACAAAATTTAAATGTTAAAAGTATTTTTCTCTGAGATATCCCTATTTTCATGCTTCTAAAAATTTATTTAATCTTTTCGTCTTTATTCTTAGCTCATGAGAAGATATAAAAGCTGTTTTGTCTCAGGGTTCTGTAGAAATATAACTATTGATTCTATTTTGTCAACCCATCTTTTTGGGGTGGTCCATTTTGTTCTGACTGCAAAGCCAGCAGCATCCTGGCTGCTCTCATTCTCTCCAAGTGTGTTTGCCATAATCTGGGGTCCAGCCATTAGCCTGGTTGGCAGAAAACATAAATGAGGACAAATCTCAGGGCAGCTTGATATTCATCAAGATCACGTAACATGATTTAATTTACAGAGAGAAATGTAACTGTTAGAAAAACTGGAATGCTCATATCTGCACAAGTGTTTTCTTCTTAACAATAACAATCATTTTATAATACTTTCCATATACCGAAGCTCTGTTCTATGTACATTAGCAGGTAGCACCTTACCTGGCACATGTATTTGTTGAATGTTGAGAGTGAATGAGCACATTGCTTATTTAATTCTACCACCATCGGTGAAGTAGGTCAGTCAGCTGGTACTGTAATGAATCCTGGTTCTGAATCACCTCTAGCTAAAGACCTTAGGCAAATAACGTTTTGTTCCTTAGAATTGTTCTCTGTCAAATGGAGACTAATAGCTCCATCTCTATTGGTTGTTGTGAGGATTATATGAAATAATGCAAATACTGCATTTAGAACATTCCTCATGTTATACATAAGGAAAATGAACCCTTGCGAATTAGTACTTGCCCAAGGTAGCACAGTTAGTCAATGATAGTGCTAGAACTTAGACCAAGGTCTTTAATTCTAGACACAAGTTATTTACCTCTGTACTGTTCTGGCTTTCAAATGCCAATTTAGTTATATGTCTTAAAAGAAGTGGACAAGCCAATTATTCGTGACCTGAAGCTTTGCAGTAGGACTAGGGCACTTGATGGCCATTGGGCCATGCACAGTACTTCCCAGAACATTTCAGATGTTTTCTGCAGCTACTCTTCTTTACTGTGTGCCTGTTGCAAACAAACACATTTTCGACTAGCACATCCATTCTCCTGATAAAATAATAATATAATTAGGTGATGTTAAAGTCTTATGACCTGGGGACCATCTGCTCTTTGAAGTTGCTTATGCATGGATCACTGGCCAGAACTTTGTGCTTATTTCTCTATTCCTCCTTCTTGGGCAAAACTTTACTACATCTTCCACAAAGTAACCAAACACCATGCCTGGATTGAGAATAGCAAAAGACCTTTGAATGACTTCTTTTCAGATAAGCTCATTACATGCCAGTGCCTCAGCCATTCTCCACTGTCAGATGAAGGAGCTGTATTACTTCTTTCTTTTCATTTGCTTTTTATTATGCTGTCAAATGATACTCTAACTTTTTATCTAGGGTAAAACATATGTCCTCCACTTTATATCATTGCAGAGACAATATGTAAATGTCATTCTAGTATTAGATAAATGTATAAATCCATATGGGTCTAGAATTAAGTTCTAGTCTGAATGCCTTCTACCAGCACTTAACATGTATGCACAGTTATATCCTCAATAAATACCTGTTAAACGGTTATATCCTCATTTACATAAAGAGCAATCTTTGATTAGACATCCAAGCATGATGATTGCTTCCCTTTTAGACAATAAATCAACATTATTAAATTTAGATTTATTGCTTTTTGTTTTATTTTCTATTGTTACTTTATAAGATTGATGTGTTTTTATTATGATAAAGGGGTTGATCCAAGTCAGATTTTATGGCTATTAATTGCTTCCTTGGTAAATATATTTTTTAAAAAGACAATATCCTTTGTAAAGCATGAGCTTAATATGTGACAGTTTCTTGAAAAAAATCAATGGAAGGTTCCTAATCTACCGTAAAGTCTTTCATTTTCACCCACTTAGAATTCTGCTTATAGTCAGCTTCTGTGACTCAACCAAGGAGTCATTAAAGAGATGGAACACAACATCTTAGAGCACAAAAATGCATGGAATCAAATTAGATTTTGGAAATGAAAGTAAGTTTTAATTAAACAGAAAATAACCAAATAATGACAGTACTTGGACATTTGGGAGTAGACTGTCCATTTTTAAGACTTCCTAGCCAAAGAATTTGATTATGTTGTATGACAAGAGAGGTGGAGAAAAAACTAGTCTAGGCTCTTCTGGCCTTCTGTAAAATCCATTACACCCTTAAAATCCATTACACAGGAAAAACTTTTTAAAAATTATATTTTAAAGGCTCTTATATTGCATTCAAAGTGGAATATAAGACAGAATAGTCTTTTGCCAAATATCACACTGTTCATTGCAGGCTCTTAATATATACTGAGATTGTAGTCAAGTTAAAAAACATATGGAAGAAATTCAGAATGTGTGCTTTAGAGTGATCTGGAGTGAGTGGCCATTATGTTCCAGTTTTATCACTTATGGGAGGGATGGTTAATAGGATGAGAATCCATATTACAAAGATATTCTAAATATTTTAGTTTTTAATCTCCAAAAAGATGAATTTTTACCAGGATTTTTTAAATTTGTTGTCCTGAATGTGTTTTGCTTTTGCTCAAAATACTAACCTATATAAGCATATACATATGGCTTTTTTTGTGTGAGAGAGAAAGCACCTAACAATCTCTGGATTCACTTTCACCTGTGCTGACCCTAAGTAGATGAACAGTGCAGGATCTCCAGGTTCATGGCTACTCCAGGAGCTCTTCCAACAGCTGTCAGCTCTAGAAATAGAGTAATCTAAGTCTTGATAGAACAGTAGTCTTCAGCCTGGAATATCTCTACTGTTGGGATTACCGTAAGTCATTTCAAGGGGAGTTAAAGGGAATCCATTTTCACATCCTCGGCCTCTACAAATCTTATTTTCTTAAAAGTGATCAGCCTGAGAAGGCACCTTGGCTGGAGGCTTTCTTGCAGCTTCTCCTTTCCCACCTCCTCTTTCTCAAATGCCCTTTTTTCATTTTAACAGAAAGGCGCAGGCTTCCCTAGACATAGTCACTATGAACATTTACTTGAGCTATAAAAACCTCTGGAGCACACAAAAAAAGGGACATTGGAAAAGCTTAGTGTATTTCAAAGTATAAATTTATAATGCACTGGAGGAAAATTGGGGAAATTAAAGTGAAACTACAATTTCAAAGAAAAAAAGAATAACATAAGATTTTTAAATATCAATGAGAATTTTATTCATGGACTTTAAAATGAATGATAGTGGGACTCAAATTGCTGTGTTATTTATATGCCATGGATAACAGAGTAATATAGCCATTTCATTTTAATCTCATAATGTTTACAACATTACTTAAACTATTTAAACATGGAATGGGAATAGTGTTCTTTAGGGATACTATTTTGTAGCTACATGAGTAAAAATTGTAAAGGCTACAGTTTTGAAGCCATTCCATCAGAGTAAACAGTTTTCCATTGCTTATGGTGCTTTTTTAAATCTAAGACTCAGGTGCCTGGTGGTGTAGAAAAATATAGTGAAGCACTTGTCACAGTTCATAGCCAATTGCAAAGCTGGGTGGATATCTAAAGTAACTTCTGTATAACATCTCTTCGCTGGGATATACGAGCACAAGATTTGTTATTGCGAAGTTAGGTCAGGAAAGCAAAAGACCAGTTAAAGTTTAGGAATTACTTCAAATGTTGGACATGTATTTTCCCAAAGAAGACAATCTTTATATTTACAATGTCATCATCTGCAAAAAGCTATAAAAACAAACTATGCAAGTTTCTTAGAGGTATCTGAAGTCTATTCTGTCTTATGCATTATATCTTCTGTTTCAAAGTTGCTGATTTTGGATGGACACCAAACCTATTTTTACCTTTAATATAGCATAACAAAAGATATTAATGATCTGAACACCTTATGCTTCATTTCATGAAGAGCTTTTATTCAAATTCAGTAATTGCTCTATTTGTCAAAAAATAAAATCTGAAGGAACATTGAAACTCTGTTTAATAATATTGATATATGATAAAAATTTTACTTTCAAGTAGAATAGGGATGAACTTTGTTAAGTTTCAACAAATTTGGAAGAGGTGAGTGGTGAAAAAAATTATTTTTTTCTCAGAATTTAAAGTCTCAAAACATTTGAAGTCTACCAGCAAAATATGATTTTAAAAACATATCTTTCCTTTTAAAACATAAAAAATGTTTTAGTATAAATATACTTTTTTCATATTTCATTTAAATACATATGCTATGGATACCCTTGTATTAGTTAAATGTCCTGTAAATAAAGAAGCCTAAATAATAACAGCAGGCTTATGGCCAGTATACTGATGAAGTGGGAAAGGTCTGCTAGTGTTTCTATCAACTAAAATACAACTCAATAACAATAATAATTTTTTAAAAGCAGTTTTTCACATTCTAATGTAAAAATATTTCTTTTCAGAAGAATTTAAGTATAATTGTATTTACAGTTGTAAAAATGTGTTACAACTAATAACAATCTGTTGGATTAGACTTTTAAAACAAATTTTACCAGTTCAGTTTTCACCTGGATTTGGTGGAAAAGAGAGATGGGGAGAATCTAACTGCAGTGAGAAGTCTTCATTGCCTTTTTGAGCAAGCTCATGCATTCTCCCCTATTACATAAAGGAAGGGCAGGGCAGGACATAGAGACTTCTTTTCTCAAAACTGCTATTTTTCTTTCTCCATGAAACCAAATTTCTTCCAAGTTTCATATTTTATTACAAAGTGTTTTAAACGTACAGGAAAGTTTGAAGAACTATATGGTCTGTACCCAGATACTCATCACTTAACTTTCTGTAGCTAATAATTGACTGTATTTGCTTTGTCACATATCTGTCTCTACTCACCCAACAATCCAACCGTTTCTTTGTTTTTTGGTATCTGGCAAAGTAAATTTTATTTATCTCTTGCACATTTGCTAATATCTAAACTTCTTGTCTGCAGGTGCTATGCTAAAGCCTTTATAGTTTAACCCAGGCATTTCCTGCTTCTTTTCCACCCTACCTTCATCCTAGTATACCCAAACTTGATTAACATCAAACTTCTTACTCATCATCTGAAAATAGTGTGGAATAATGCTACCTTTACACTTTTGAAAAATCTCTATAGAGAATGTCATCCTTCTTTCTTTTTGGTGCTTACTTATCCTTCAAGATCCTCGACTCTCACCATTTCACTGAAAAATTTTTCTTGTACCTTTAAGCAGTTTGCATTCCCAGGGAAAATGGCCCCTGTTTGTAGCAATTACAGATTTTCATGGTATAAATGTTTCTCACACAGCTGATTTGAAGCTACCAACATGAAATTACTGACCATGGAGTTAAGAAGGGATACACTGGTATCCTCTCACCAGCTGACAGAAGCTAGCTCCAGTACACCACTGCTACTTTCAGTATAATATTTGTCATGGTCTGTTGTTGTTCACATGATCTCCGAAAACAGAGACAATGTCTCATTCATATTTCTGTTACTAGCACTTGGCAGACTATCTAGTAAAGTAGTCACAAGAATATTTGATGAACGAATGGTTTGGATAGAAATGTGTATGCCACGTAGCACTTGCTGATACCACTAATTCAAGTGTAACTGAGGAATTCACAGTAGTAGCTCCACAGTGGTAACTGAGCTGGAAGTCAGAGCCAACGTCTGTAATGTGTGGCAGATACCCCAGGTGGTAAGAATCTCTCTTCAGCCAAGCACTTGCCCCCACCCCCAACTCCCACAGTGCAAATGCCTTTTTCCAGTTCTTTTGTGAGGCTGAAATCTACCCTGTGGGGTCGCAACACTCATTTAGAAGGCCACTTGCCAGAGATATCTTAAAACTTAATGAGAAGTCAGCAAGGTGCAAAGTTAAGGGCAAGAAGGACACATATTTAAAGCAAATCTTTAAAGATCCCCTTGGTCTGTATAGTAGCCTCCCTCATGTTAAAGAAAATTGAGTTTGCAGGGTTGCTTAGATTTTGGAAATAGTAGCATGATACCCCAGGCATAAAAGAAGATCAGAATTCAAAAAGTTGAAAGGAGAGGCCAAAAAAAAGAAGTGAGTATTATTTGAATAGAAATACTAAATGAAATTTTACTTAAAATTACAATTTTGTTCTAACCTTGAAATGCTACCTTTCAGTTTTGGACTTCCAAGTTGAAATAAGTGATTATATATTTTTTTCAATGGAAAGAAATTTCCACAGTTTTCATGTAAAACGTATTGTATGTGTCTTCATTATTTAATGTACTGAATTTTAATTTGAGCTACTGTGGTACATTTTCACAACTTAAGCAGAACAGTATTGAGAATGTTTAATATGACATTATCTTTACATGTTTCAGGTAGTAAAATTCTGAAAAACGTACTTATTCTTGATCTTTCTATTTAATTGTGGACTGTGAGGATTTGGACTGGAATAAGTTTTTGAAAAAGAGTTTTAATGATCTCTGGAAAATACTGAAAATCTGGAATAGTAATACTAAGTCTAGTATACCAGAATATTTACATCTGAACTTAATTCTCTCCTGCTGTTGTTCAGCTTCTTTAGATTGACTTGCATATCAATCCAGATATTTTATTTTGATATTTTAAATCTTCGTGAGGTATAAATGTGGGTTGGAACTAATTTTTATTTTGATTATATGGAAAAGATTGAAGGTACTTCTCAGGATAAAACGTTCGGAGAATAATGTCTCTTCTTACTGTCTATGGTCAGGTTATTTTACTTTTTGTGTAAATATATTCCAATTTTACAAGAGGGATAATAAGACTTGTTATCTCGGTTATTGAGAAATGTTTTAAAGAGAGTTGTTTTTTTTGTTTTTTCATTAAGAAAAGAGCTAGAGTCGGGGCCAGGCGCAGTGGCTCATGCCTGTAATCCCAGCACTTTGGGAGTCTGAGGCAGGTGGATCATAAGGTCAGGAGTTCAAGACCAGCCTGGCCAAGATGGTAAAACCCCATATCTACTAAAAATACAAAAATTAGCCAAGCATAGTGGCAGGCGCCTGTAATTCCAGCGTCTTGGGAGGCTGAGGCAGCGAATTGCTTGAACCCAGGAGGCAGAGGTTGCGGTACGCTGAGATTGTGCCACTGCACTCCAACCGGGTCAACAGCGCCAGACTGTGTCTCAAATTAAAAAAAAAAAAAGAAAGAAAAGTGCTAGAGTGTGTTGTGATTCAGTATTTATGGGGAGCACAACTACCTATACATAGAGTAGAATATCTTTTATATGCTCTCTAATCATCCATTTTTTCTGAAAATATAAGGAATAGTATACTGACTCTGACTGTGAGAATGTTCATTTTACACTTAAAATTTAGTATGTATTTGAGCATTTGTCTGATTATTAGCTTACCCCAAACTAAGAAGCACCACTCTACATAATTTATTGCCCTCCTTTTCCAACTTAGTTTCTTACTTTTCATTGCTCTAGTTACAGTTTTTACAAGTCATTTATCAGAAATGTTCTATGAGATTATTATTCATATTTATTTTCTACTTTTTTGATTTTATGTGTTCCCCTTCTCACTTCACTTAAATACATGAAATTTTATTTCTAGACAACCACTCCTTAATGCTTTTCTTCTTGTGCTTCTAAATATAGTGGCCAATTTTGGAGCTCTTCTGCAATTTCCATTCTTTGTGTTCATTGGATTGATTTCATGATCTGGCCATATTGTATATTGGAAAGGGCCAGAATCTTTTCCCTTACTTAACACATCATGACCCCTGAGTTCACAGGTCAGTTGAGGTGGGGAATAGGACAGTGTTAGACTGAAAGCATCATTGAATGGAGTAACTGAAACATATATATATACAGGGAGACCACCCTAAGGGGACTATTTGCGATAACACTTAAAAAAAAAAAAACAAAAAAACGGGCTTTTGGTCTCTTGTTCATTAATCATCTAAAATCTAAGCACAGAGAATTCAGTTTTAGATGGTCTCCAGAGCAGAGTTTGCTCTGAAATCTTAATTTCAAATCATAGATAATAAATATTGTTACAAAATCAGAATACATTTAGAGGCAGGGGTCCTGCACACACCCTATTTTCCTCTCCAGTGTTCTGGGCAAGAGACTAATTAATAATTCAAGGAACTTACAGTGAATGAGAACCCATGATTTTGCTTAATTATCAGAATAGCTAGATTGGAGAACAGCCCTCGCCCACATGGATGGAAACCTATTCCATCCATTTGCAGGTAGAATAGCTGGAAATAATAAGTCCTGCCCATTGGATATGTTGGAAGGTGCCTGCCATGGCATAGTTGCCAAAAAAGAAGAAGAAATGAACATAATTGTAGGCTTTCAGGTCAGCGGAAGGTGGGAGGAAGCCAGCTTGCTGGTTTTCACACACCCTCTTTGGAACACCCATGCACCTGTGAGATAGGTTTGTGTTAGTATCACCTCTGGAAGATTACCCACCCAGGCAAAGAAAGTGATCCATTATGTTTTCACTTTCTTGGATTGGAGAAAAAAGCAAAGGCCTTTTATCTAGCCATTTCAAAATTGAATCTGTTTGTACAAGTTTTCTTTCTCATGGGAATGGATTGTTTGACACTTACAATCAACAAGATTCCAAATTGGTTC
This sequence comes from Cheracebus regulus, assembly GCA_963574635.1. Lineage (NCBI taxonomy): Eukaryota > Metazoa > Chordata > Mammalia > Primates > Pitheciidae > Cheracebus > Cheracebus regulus. The sequence continues at coordinate 41,015 of CAUYQU010048845.1, read as the reverse complement.
ATAAAAACCCTCTAAGGGAAACAGTAGAAATCTTTCTTTCAAAAACCTGTGAAAGCTTGCTGTTTTCACAAATAATAATAAAAGACCAAAACACATACCAGTTATCATCTATAGACTACAGTACCTGAGCAAATTACTGACTCAAACTATTCATTTGAATTAGGAATATTTCTGATATTATTTGAAAAGAATATTCTGTTGTATATCTATTAGAGGCAGTAGAATTAGACAGATTATCTATTTGTTTTAACACTTTCCATAAAATCCCACATAATGTGTAGAAAGCATAGCTTATCCATTTTACCTTGGATTATAAAAATCTTGGCTGAGCCCAGTGGCTCATGCCTGTAAACCCAACACTTTGGGAGGCCAAGGCAGGCGTTTCATTTGAGGTCAGGAGTTAGAAACCAGCCTGACCAACATGCTGAAACCCCATTTCTACTAAAAATACAAAAAAAAAAAAATAGCTGGGCATGGTGGCGCATGCCTGTAGTCCCCACCACTTGGGAAGTTGAGGCAGGAGAATCACTTGAACCTGGGAGGTGAAGGTTGCAGTGAGCCAAGATCACACGAGTGCACTCCAACCTGGGCAATCAAGTGAGGCCCCATCTTAAAAAAAGAAATCTTGAGAGGTATTTTATTTGTTTTATACTTCTTCAAATATACCTCGGGAATAAAGAAAAAATAAAATGGCTTCATTAAAGTATTATTTTAAAACATTTTAGAAAATATGTTTATTTGTAACAATAACCTATGTAGTAAATTTTTTTAATTTGGAAAAATGTAATAAGTGGTAAAACTTACTCAGGAAAACCGTGCATAACTTTAAAAAAATAGTACTAAAATGCAAACCATGGTGCCATTATCTCTCACTAAATCCAATTCAGCAGTTCTCTATTTTTTTCTCTAGAACTCATGAACCAACCAAAAGATGAAAGAATATCAAATGCTAAAACAAAGATCATCAAATAATTATGAGTGATGTTGTAAGACAGATAGGGAATTGACAGGCTTTCTAATTTAATCACATCAAAAGAGAACTTTTGGAAAAGCAGTTTCCTAAAGCAGTTTTCCCAGCGTGGAGACTGCAAATGAATAGAAGATGGCCCAATGCATGCTCTCTTTGTATAAACAGAAGAGAAAGGGAAATTCAATTAGAAGAGGAGGATAGTAACCTATCCCTATCTGCTCCTTGATTTTCCAATTAGCTTCTTACTCACCTCCCCCCTGGATATCTCAGTTTTTCTTTGACACTCTGAGAACCTCTTAAAAATCACATCCCAGTATGGGTGGCCAAAAGCTTAAATTTCCAAATTTGATTTACATATAAATCCTCTTGAGGGAAAAAAACTGATTTTGCTTACTGGAGTCTGTTGTATGTGTAAATTTGTAAAATAACTACAATTACATAAAAAATGACTAACCACTGAACTCTGTTTTAAAATACAGGTGCAACAGCTGCAGCCCGGAAGGAGGTGATCAGGAACAAGATCCGAGCAATAGGCAAAATGGCCAGAGTGTTCTCAGTGCTCAGGTGGGTGCGTTCATCCTCTGTTCCTGTTACAGATTTTATGATGTGTCACCAATACATACTTTAATACTTTCATCTGGTAATTTACATATTTTACTAGCGAATATTTGCCTTTCATTTTTTTTACTTTTAAATTAAAAATTAAAGGAGGAATATTAAATATAGAAATTATCAGTTTCCCACTATTTTAGTTAAACTGCAATCTAGTAAATTATTTCTGTTAAGAAAGTATCCAAATGAATTGCATCACATTTTATTCCTCTATTTGGTATAGGACTTTAAAATGTTGATTTCACAATAGGTTGAACATCTTATGAAACAGGAAACGCTATTGTAATTTTTTTTATTTTGTTTTTCATTCTAGTTCTGTGGTGAAACATACATTTATCAAACACATTTCACTAGATTTCTAGGAAATAAGCATCAACCATAAAGCTATTCATGTGAACCTATATTATTCTAATTATCGAGAGAGAAAAATAATGTTTCAATTTCCATATAGTACTATATCTTATAAATAGATCATGAATCATATTATTATTAGAAAACAAATATTTTTGTAAAGGAAACTCCAGCTATTTCTAGATAATACAATCTAACATATTTCTCTTCAGAAGATTACTTTAAAATATGATATATTTATATGTAAGGAGTATATAGTCAATTCAAAATAATACATATTGACAAGTAAATAGGAACACCTTGGGAAATAGTATATCTACAATTGGATAACTTAATGATCTAATGTTTTGCCAAATTTTTGCATCAACGCCTTCTCATAGAGTATCGACAGTGGCTCTTTTGATTTCTCCTCTTGCTATTTCTATCCTCCTCCTGGTACAGTCACTAAAGAGTAACTGAATGACTTGGTGCCAAAAGAGAGAGCTATGAGAAGGATGAAAAAGGTCCTTTTCATCCAGTGGTCTCAGAGACACCACATTAAAGGCAGTGAGAACTCTGTGGTAGCCAGCGCAATCACGACAAGCTGTGTTCAAGCTGAAAATAGAGCATCATTGCTGTCTTCCATTACTGAATGAGGCTACCTTTGCTCTGTTGCTCTATGTTTCTGACTATATTTTCAGGGCTTATTCATTCATGCCATAAGTAAATATAGTAATACTTAAAGCATTGATTACGTACCATGGAGAAAAGAAATAAAGCAATATAGAGATAGAGCAAGTGGGAGATAAAAGTTCTTTATGTCCCACTTGCTCTATTTTGTGTGGTCAAGAAAAAGCAGTCTGAGTAATGGTATTTGGGCAAGCGTGGGTGACCTTCATGAAGAAATGGGGTAAGGGAGTTCAAGACAAAGAGTTTCAAGGACCACAAGGCGGCCTGTATGGCTAGAAAAATGTTCTATGGGAAAAAAAGAATAAATGAGGGTCATAAGCTCAATTGGAGCTCTGAGTAAACACTTGCTTATTTATTGTGCCTTAGATTTACCAATAATGCTCTTATTATTCTGTCTGAAGTCTCTATGAGGAAAAGTAAAAATAGCTCTAGAATTCTGATGGACTATCCCATGATAAATGGACTATTTGAACCCAGTGATCAGTGACTTGACTTAAAATTGCATGTTAGTAGAAAATAAAAACAAGCTATATATTATTGTTTTTCTATAATAAAAGCATCCATAGCACATATGTAGAATATAGAGAGATCCTATCCAGAAAAAAGTAAGTTAAGCTTAGTAGATAATGGTTGAGCATTAAGTGTATACCAAGCACTGAATTAGGCAATCTAGATACCAACCAGATAGATAATAAACTAACATAAGAAAATAAAGTGTGTGCTAACTACGTGAATAGATATGCTGCTGTGGCATTAGACAGGAAGGAACCCTGTGTTTCCTGACTGGAATGTTCATAAAGAGCTTAACATTGGAGGAGTGCTATGAAGGATAGGCTGGATTCCAGGACAGGAAAAACTGTGGTGAAAGCACTCCTGGAAGTGGAAAAATTATCAGGAGCACAGCCATAACAATCCTAAGAGCAACATCAATGGCATCCTTTTGTGGGGCACTTGCTAAGTGCCAGGTCCATGTCCCATGTTATGCACATTTGACAATAATCAACACAGGAAACTTGCAAGGTCGTGGTTACTTTATTGCGAGGAAATCAAATCTGAGAGAGGCTAAGTAGAGTGTCCAAACTCACTAATTTTGGGAGCAACACTAATGAGAGTCTTACTCAAAAGTGTGCTATGTAGTCTAGTATAAATTCTAAGCAATACTAGTAATGAATTCTAAATGTATAAATTGACTGACTAGTAAAAGACATGAAGGTCAGCGAGGAATATAGTTAAAAAGGAGGCCGAAAATATATTGAAGTCCATATCCTTGAGTGCTTTGAATAGCATGTTAAAGCATTTAATTTTTGTGTGTGTAGGCAATCAGGAGTCATAAAATTACTTTCATGAGATTAGAGGCATCTCTAACTCATGTTTCATTATATATGTTAATAGCAACATGAAGATTGGCTAGCATGTTGATATATAACACAAAATTTAAATTAAAAAAAATTAGGAAGCTTTTGAAGTAATCCAAGCAAAAGACTGAATCAGGCTATGGCAGGAGAAATGCAAAGGAAAGGACAAATACAAGAAGTTTGGGAAGATAGATTATGATTCAATAATGCGGATTGTGGCACAAATTTGTCAGACATACTTGCCCAACGTGTTCCTTACATTTTGAAAATTTACAGTGTTATAAGGGAATGAGAAAACTGTCTCAGCAGTCCTTGCAGATAAAATACAAACCTGTTGCCTGGGATTCGCCAGTCAGGTAAATGCATGTAGATGAGGCTTTGTTTCAAATTGAGCATCATGAGGAAGCAGCAAGGCAGGACAGCAATTGTCCTGTCAGGTGTGGAATCTGAGGGCCCAACAATGGAAAAACATCTGCCTCAACATTTTGGGAGGTAACTAGACAGCAGTACTACGAGCTCTGGCATTGGCTGTTGCCAAGCCCTTAATGGAGCCAACCCCACAGTGTGGACAGGTACTGTTACTCTTCCCAGCTGCAGAGCATCGAAGCCCAGTTCTCTGGATCTACGAGCTCTCTAATACCTTTAATACATCTCTTTCCTTTTAAAATTAGCCAGAATAGATTTCCATTGTTGGCTATGAGAACCCTTACCTAGGTGAGAGGTTATAGGAGAGGGGGGATTATAGGAGAGAGGAAATATTCCAGAATATTCTACAGAGGTCCTAGTCTATGCCATTGATAGGATGCTATTATCTAAGGAAGTATTTTTCAATTTAAGTATCTAACAGATGTTTATTAGGAAGAGTAGGATGAGCTGAATTTGGCAGAGCATTTATGTAGAGGCACTTAGAAATGCTGCCCTGGAGGTTCGGAGAGAGGTGAGGGTTAGTAATACCACGTAAAAGTAAACAACACAGAGACAAGAGTGCAGCAGCATTAGCTGATGGTCTTGCTGAAGGAGAGAGTGATAGGTGAGAGAAAGAGGCACAAGAATTCTTCACAACATTGCTTTCCAACAGAAATATAATGTGAGCCACATCTGTCATTTAAAATTTTCTAGAAGCCACGGTAAAAGGGGTAGAAACAGAAACAGAAGAAATGATTATTAATTTTTATAATATAGTCTATTTAACACAAATATACAAAATTTTACCATTTTGACATTTGATCAATAACACTTATTAAAGGGACATTTTCTATTTTTTTTTTTTGTACAAAGTCTTTGAAATCCCGTGTTTATTTTACACTTACAGAACATCTTCACTAGTCATGTCTCAAGTGGTTAACAGTCACATGTAGCTGGGGCATACATATTAGAAAGCACAGGTCTAGACACAGAGGAAAAAGATCAGCCTAGGAACTGAGAAGATGTCAGAGACGGAGAAGGAGAACCAGGAAAAAATGCATTACAACACGTAGGGCAAAGAGTCTTTCAGGAAAGAGAGCATGGTCATCAGAAAAAAATACTGCAGAGATATGAGTTTGAATGAGAGCTCAGCAGAGATTGTTGGAATTGAAAAATGAAGAAGCTGCTAGAAACCTTTGAGGGCATGGGCTCCTTGTGAGGCAGGAATGGCAGTCACAATTAAGGGAAGCAAGGAATGTGGTTGAACGAGAAAGAAAAACAGAGCAAGGAAGGAAGGAAAATGACCGCCTTCTGTGCTGAGGTTTTTGTATACAGTGTATCATTTAATCCTCATAGAAATCCTATAATTACAGATGGGATTTTATTAATAAGGAAACTAAAGCCCAAGAAAGTTAAGTAATGTCCCAACCTCAGTCTTATGACTGGGATGTCAGCCTGAGTGAGTGTGACCCCCACAAAGATGTGATTTCCCAAAAAGATCTTTCTACTGTTTGTATAAAATTAAAATTTTGAAGATTTAAAAAGAATACTCCAGATTACCAGAAAATTTAGCTAAAAAACGAATAATTTACTTGGCTTTCTGAGAGCATTATGGGTTGTAACTGTTTATTTGATGAGTCCCATGTGGTTTTGGTGGGTTTTTTTGTTTTTCTGTTTGTGTTTTTTGAGACAGCTTCACTCTGTCACCCCAGCTGGAGTGCAGTGGCACAATCTCTGCTCACTGCAACCTCCGTGTCCCAGGTTAAAGCGGTTCTCATGCCTCAGCCTCCCAAGTAGCTGTGATTACAGGCACAGGCCACCACACCCAGCTAAAATTTATGTATTTTTTAATAGAGACAGGGTTTCGCCACGTTGGCTATGCTGGTCTCAAACTCCTGGCCTCAAATGATCTGCCCAGCTCAGCCTCCCAAAGTGCTGGAAATATAGACGTGAGCCACTGAACCCAGCCTGAGTCCATTTTTAATACAGGATTTGACACCAAGATTCTATATGTAGGAATTATAATCACTCTTGAGACAAAAGCCATATTTTGAATATGAATATAAAGGAAAATTATGTTCATCCTTTAGAGATACTCCCAGTTTTCCCAAATCATATTATTCAGTATATTTCTTCATGGGACCTCTGGCGATTTAACAGACCTTAGAAGCTTAAAAAGTTTGAAATACCTGTATGAAAATAAACAATAATTAATTCTGTCAAACTTATTATTTTTAAGTAAACTTTGCAGTAAAGGATACAGAAATCTAAAATACGGATTAACATTTCCATTCTCCATTCAACTTTTACTGGTTTTTTTTGGCAAATATTTTTGAAATGTGGGCTGTGAACCAGGTACTGTTCTAGTCTGGGTTCTGTGGGTGCAGCAGTGACTAAAGCAGACAGAAAGCCCCGCTTTCATGAGGCTTGTCTAGCTAGGGTGAGCAGGGGGTAGGAGGGGCATAGAGTAGATAGCAGACCAAAAATAAGCAAGTAAACACACTATCGTGTTTCAGGGTGATAAGTGCCTTAGATAAAATAGGCAAAGAGAGAAAGAGTAGAGAAAGGGAATTTTTTTTTTTCAGGGGGACAGTGTCTCACTCTGTTGCCCATGCTGGACTGCAGTGGCTCAATCTTGGCTCACTGCAACCTCAGCCACCCTGGTTCAAGCGATTCTCCTGCCTCAGCCTCCCAAGTAGCTGGGATTACAGGCTCCTGCCACTATGTCCAGCTAATTTTTGTATTTTTGGGAGAGACAGGGTTTCACCATCTTAGCCAGGCTGGTCTTGAATTTCTGACCTCGTGATCTACCTACCTCAGCCTCCCAAAGGGCTGGGATTACAGGCGGTTATCCAGGAATATTATTTTAAATGGTATTCCAAGGAAGTCCTTGCTTAGGAGGTGATATTGGAGCAAAGATTAGAAGGCAGAGTGGGAGTGAGCGACACCGATGCCGGGGAGGAGGAAAACAAAGAAAGTGCAGGGCCCCTCGGTGGAGTGTGCTGGGTATGTATGAGGACATCTAAGGAAAGGGGACTTCGGTAGGAAATGTGAACCAAGAGATGGGTGAGAACAGAAGAGTGTGAGGTAGCTAGTTTCTTTTAGGCCTTTGTGGAACCTGTCTTTCACCTGTTAGGAGAGGAGAAGCCACTAGAGAGTTCTGAATACACAAGTGACAGGATTTGGCATAGGTATGAAAAGGCTGACCCTGGCTACCATTCTGAGAACAGCTGTGGGAGGAGGGGGCACGAGTGTGACTCCGATGGAGCAGAGAGACCATTCGGAAGGCTGCTGCCGTCCAGGTAGGTGATACTGGTGGTGAGCAAAAGAGGGAAGTCACAGAAGACTGCAATTTGTATGATTTTATTTATATGAAGTATCCAAAAGAAACAAACCTACAGAAGGTGACTAGAAGTTATACAGGGCTGAAGAAAGTTGGGAGTGACTGCTTAATGGGTGTGAAGTTTCTTTGAGGGTTAATGAGAGTGTTCTTAAATTGATTATGGCGATGGTTGTACAACTCTGTGAATATATTAAAGACCATCGATTGAATCCTATACTTTAGGTTAATTGTATGCCAAGTTTATATCTCAACAAAGCTGTTGTCAAAAGAGATGAGGTGGTAGTTCTGTGAAAATTGGTAAGATACTAGAAATATTTTGAGGGTAGAGCCCTCAATATTTGCTGATGTAATGGATATGGAATTAGGATAAAAAGAGTTAAAGGGTGATCCTTTACTCTTAAGTCACTAAAAGATGGAATTGCTAATTTCTGAGTTGACACAGATTGTGGAAGCAGCAGGTTTGGGGAGAAGTTCAGGAATTCTGAGTCATGTGAGACACCTTTGTAAAAATTTGGAGTAGATAATTCTATATACTAAACTCTCTCCCTGTATATATACATATATATATATATACATATATATGTGTGTGTGTGTGTGTGTGTGTGTGTGTGTGTGTGTGTATACACACAAGTATATGTATGTGTGTGTATATGTGTATATATACAATTTGTATTTTAAAGACTTTTTTCTGGTTATGTAGGATTTCAGTATCACTATGTGGAAAGAGTAAGGTTACTATTATTTCATGGTTAATTATGAGGATTTAACAATTCAAAATGATTAATAATGATTAATATTGTCAAATAATTAATACATACAATTGAAATAATGATGTACTTAAAACTGATTGTATAACAATTGTCATGCTGAGTAAGAAAATAATTTTATATTAGCAAATCAGTAGGGAAAGTGACAGGAAAAAAAAGCTGGGAAATTTTACCGGTAGGTTTATTGGCTACTTGCCATTATTTTATGTGTTTTTCATGTAACATCTAAATTTCTAAATTCCCTAATTTCTAAAAGTCCCCAAATATAATTCCTGATTCCCTAATCTACAGATCAGATTTTTTTTTCCAGTCTCCCATATGCTCTGGTTTGTTTTTTTTGTTTGTTTGTTTGTTTCTGTCAGATCAAATCACTTCCACTTATTTTGGCTGAGCCTTGGCTGAAAACTTGCATCAGCACTTTCCATGGCTCACTTTTAACATACAGAATGCACAACAAAACTTTGTATCGTGATGCCTGATCACAAAATCAAAATGATTTTCTCTATCTTCAGTACTCAGAAACTGAACCTCCCTAATTGAACAATGTAAACTTTATTGTAGCAATTTTTTATGGAATATTACTAGTATAGAAATAAATCAAAATAAAGTATGTTCAAAAAAAAGATTCAGAGAACCAAGATAGAGGGAGATGTGGGTTCTTACACGCGTTTTTTTTCTTTGAGTCATTTCTTTTTCACAAAAGAAATTAAAAGTTAATACCATTTATCATTGTGCCTTCCAGAGAAGAGAGTGAGAGTGTGCTGACGCTGAAAGGCTTGACCCCGACTGGCATGCTCCCCAGTGGAGTACTTTCTGGAGGGAAGCAAACCTTGCAAAGCGGTAAGCAGGCTGATGGGTCTGACTGTGTGCCGGGGCATCGCAGTCAGCTGTGTCATTAGAGCCCTAATTTATTCATTCATTTAAGCTCTGTCTTGGTCTTCAATTCTTCTCAGCTGGCAGAAGGGCTGAAACCCCAATCAGTTTGATCAGTCGTGTCCAACATAATAGCTCCCTCATTCTCTGGAATGTGGTCTTTACTCCACCTTTTCCCCATTCCCTCATTCACATGTTAATCTACATATTCAGACCGAACTATAGGACAGCTCATTTAGGTTGCTTACATGCACAATAGGTTTGATGGCTTTGAGCCACTCAATTGTCAAAAACAACTTTTTAATTACATTTTTAGTAAGTGTTCCAGTCATCTGTTTTATGTATGACATTAACACATATACACACAAACACTAAAATACACCTGTAAGTCTAGATTTCAGGGAGATGATTTCATTATCCTCTTGAATTGAAATTGGAAGCCATATGTGTGTTTTTTCTGATTTATCAGTTGAAAACATAAGAGACTGAGTAGAGCCACATTTTATTTTTGAAAAAAAGAGTAACATTTCCTTTACAATACAGATTTTGTGTCAAAATGTGTAGCTTTCTAGACCAGTACCATCCAACAGAACTTTTTGTGATGATGGAAATTTCTGTATCTATACAGAAGCTACATATGACTGTTAAACATATAGCAAATATAACCCAGAAACTAAATGTTTTATTTTATCTAATTTGTATTAACTTTAATTTAAATAAGCCAGGGAGCTAGTGTCTACCATGTTAGCAGCACAGTCCTATATATTCTTTCACTTTTGTTACTTTTGTTATCAATTTTAGTAGATATTAACATTTAGAGTACAATTTTAACAATAGAAAATTGCTATTAGATGATGCTTTAAAAGAAAAAAGTTAAAATGAAAATATGCTATAAAATTTTTCAAAACATTCTCAGCCTCTTGCTTATTTTCTTATATCTTTCCTTGAATCTTATTTATATTTTCTATCCCTGCCTGTCAACCTAGAAGACTCACTATTCTTATTTATGTAATTTAGATACACTTCTACATGAAGAGTAATAATTAACTTCATGAATATAGTATTTCTGAATGATCACATCATGGCTACATCACAATTATTTTCTTTATTTTCAGATGAATGTATTCCAAATCAGTGTCTTTCGAGTTTTTACAAAAAGAGAAATATTTTTAAATGAAAGTATGAAGACACATAGTATTGAGAAGTAAACCCCACCACCACCCACTTTAAATTTACAGCTAGGAATTTTTTAACAACTTGTAAAAAAATAAAAGTTTTTCTACCAAATTAAATATCTCACTAAAACATTAGCATAAATGGATTATTTACATGTCCAAAATGTACTCTCTACCTAACTGACTGAAATCTAGTTTCTGATAAGCACAATTTAAGATACAGCAAGTATATTGTCAGAAACTGTGGACTACATTTGCTTTAGAACATTTAATAGTGGGCAGTACATAGTTCTAATATGTCAGTGCTGGTGTGATTCTGGATGTTTTGCTTTACTTTTAAACTTAAGTTACTTAAGTTTTTCTGGTACTTTGTTTCATTTCCAGATTCTTACCTGTGTTATTACTTAGGTTATTCAGTTTTCTTTTATTTTAAATACATTGGTTTGTGTTTTTCTATGTTGAACCTACACACGAACACACATCCACATAAAAGACATATGGAACCTTTCTATATGGGTTTGAAAACTTCGTATATATTTTAAACCACATACATTGATATGACTCCAAAATGTATTACCTGATGTCCTTCAGTTTGTCTAAAAGGAGAAACTACTAACGTCTTTGTTATGTAGCTCTTCTCTCCATGGTGGTAACCATTCTCCATTTTTATCATAAGGAATCTAGAATCCACTGTAAGTAAATTATAGTGCACATTTTTGCAGTTGTTATAGTTTTAAAATCTTGAATTATAAGAAAAATGCAAATTAAAGTCAAGGGGTAGAATTTTAATATTAAACATTTCAGAGTTATAGAGAAGTTTTGCATTTTAAGATTTAATTAGGGAAGTATAAACTAACCTTAATAACATAGAAAGACTCATACACTTATATAGTGAAAGTTTAGATGCTAACCTTATTACATAAATTGCTGATAAAGCAATGAGCTTTTAAAGTTCTGCCTCTGAAATATGCTGTTGCTGCGTATTTAGATGAAACCTCATACAGATATATGCGTTTTCAGTATTTAGGCTGCCGATTCTTTAAAATGCTGATAGAATTATTGCCACTACTGGCACATTACCACTTGATTTGTAACATTTCAAGAATTTTACTTCCAAAAAGAATATTCCAATAAGGATAAGAAAACATAATTGAGCTTGCTGGAAAAAGAAGTCCAGACTATATTATTCCTTTCCTTTTTTCTTTTTCCTTTACCCTCTTCCTACCCACCAACCCCCAAATCTAAGCATGCCTGACGTGTTTATCTTTAAGGGGTCACATGCATTATCTCCTTAGACACTTTGATTTTTATTTTTCCTATAAATTTGAACCCCCTGCTTTTGCATCACATTAGGAAATAGTGCTATTTAATATTGGACAGTGTGAATGATCCCACTGATGCTGTGGCATTGCTTCAAATTCTGCCATTTTGTCTGGCATTTTTAAACTAAATCACCAAGCATAGCAGAGGTTTCATAGTAGCCTGTGAGAGTCAGAAGCACGGTCGAGATTTACATAATCCCTTATAATTCAGTTCATGTAAAAGAAATTTTCCTAAGTGTTTTCCTCAAGGGTTAATTGATTGTTATTTATTTAATGGGCAAAAACCTAAGCATTTAATTCAGATAGGCATATCCAGCTCATAAATGAAACATAATTTCTGTGGTGGTTTTTTTTCTTTCTTTTTGGCATTTCTGTTTTGTTGTGTGTGCCAGAATCTAGCACTTACAGGAACATTAGTTCTCTTAGCTCCTTTGATGGTCACTGATTTGTTCTTAGAGTTAAAAATTCCTCTGCTCATTTTTCTCATTCATTTTGCACCCCCTTTCTTCTCTTCAGCTACTGTTGAGGCTATTGAGGCTGATGAAGGTAAATTGGCCAGTCCCCTTTCTGTTGTACCTGCAACAGATAAGGGCTCTGCTGGGTGTATTCATTTTTTTGCTGTAGCTTGTACAGAGTGTGTGGGTGTTGAGCTAACAGTTGTGGCTCAGTATTAACCAAAATGTTCTTGCTTTAAAGGGGAAAATGTCCTTCTATGGTTTGTTTGTTTGTTTCTTTCCCTTAAAGCTATGTTTGACTTTTGTATATGATGAATAGTCTAATCACAGAAAACAAAAGGATTATATATTTTGAATGATGTGGGGTGGGGGTTATGGCAGCTGTTTTGACCAGTAGCTTATAAAACAGTAATCTATGAGCTGAACCATGTCCCTCCCTCAAATCACTTTCAGGAAGCACTGAAGAGAATAAAAATAGCCGTCTTAATTCTAGTCTTCAGAAGTTTGTAGCCAAAGGGGAAAAAAATGTTCATTTAAATCGTGCTTTGTTGTAGTTCAACATTACTTTATGTCTCTAAAAAATATTCCAACATGAGACAGCTGTATATGAGATGAACAGTTCTGGTAATCTTAAATCAAATTTCAACCTACTGCTATTTGTACGAGAATTATCACCCGCAAAATATTATGAAGAGTTCAAAAGTATCTAGTGGCTGTGGAAGTGGCCGATAACAAGAATAGTGAGTATCAAGTAGCACTCAATTGATGAATGTGTACTGAGTGTCTGCTCTGTGCCAGGCACGGTACTAGGAGCTGCAGGGGAAATCAAGAAGTGTCCATCTCCAGCTGTGTCCTAGCACTGCTAAAGGACAGTAGCATTCAACTCTTTAGTAATTGCTTTTTACTGACTGCTTTTTAAATACACAGTTATAAGAGAACTGCATATCAAAATAGGTTTTAATATTCTACATACCATATCCTTTGGAAATTTCAAAAATAATAATTTGAAGTTCCCCTTTAAAACAAAATTCTTCAGTTGTATTTTGTTCTTGCAAGGTAACTTTTTTGTTTTTCTCAAAATTATGTGCATATGGTCCTTTGGTATGATATAAAAAGTGCTACTTCAGACTCCTCCAATTTGTACATGATTTGGACATGGTAGGGGAAACGATAGCACTGTAAGAGAAAATACAACTGCTTCCTAAATAGCAGTGAACAAACTGCTATTTATGTGGGAATTCTCTATTCCTCTTGGCAAATTCTAAACTGCAGTGTGCATTCTTGTTGATAGTTTGGCTGTTTTCTGTGGTTTCTGTGACTCTGTGTTGTGTTAAGTATACTACCAATGTAAATTGCTAATACCCATTGTCTGACCAGCAACTACAGCAGAGCACATTCTTCCATACCAGGATGGACAAAAATGATTAGAAATGGAGCCCCATTCCAGAAGTATCCATTGTTCTAGCTAGATTTTTAATTTTAACACTCCCACCCTATTGGCTTTTAAAACCTAGAAATTCCACTTTTACCATTTAAATTAATTAAATTATTTCATAAATGATAATGATGACAAACTTTTGTACCTGTTAATTATGATGAAATTATATTCACAGTAGTCTAAAAAAACAATAGAGTACCACTTTGTGCCATTCTTTTGTACTTCAAAATAATGGAGTTAGTTTTCAGGGTGGGTGCTCGTTAGACAGCTCTATTATTTTGCAATGTATGACTAAATTAGAGAAGAATTAACAAGCTTTGCTTTGGGCCTTGGTCTTTCCCCATTTCCCCATCTTATTCCTCTCACAGTTGACTAATCACCATTATGCTAACCTTTAAAATGCAGAGGGGGAAAAAGTATTTCTCATCGTTTAATGAGTATTGAAACGACTGTGTATATCTTTTAGGAGTCTCATCCAAACTAATGAAAGGCACTGCACATTTGTGTAGGAATGGCTGGTAAAGTTTCAGCTTGAAACTGCTTTCCTTCCCCCTCCCCCGCCCCAAATAAGGTTGGGAGGATAAAGGTACCATGAAATTCTCCTCAATTAGCCATGGTGATGCAGCCCAATAAGCATTGGTGATTGGCCCTGAAATATCTGGTTTGCACTTCACAGGGAGTAAAGCAAACTGATGTCATTGGTTCCCCATTTATGTGTTTTATTTGCAGCTCACCAGTTGGTATACTCACTGAAGAAATCATTAAGTTTTTTTTTTTGTACAAATGCCTGACCTTTCTCTGTAGCACACTAAAGATTACATTTAAAAAAATTGAATATCATTCCCACTTTGAGAATTCCATGTTTTAATTGAATAGGACCAAAACCAGTTCAATCTATTTTTGCTAAATATTGTGAAAGGCATTTTTTCCTTGTTATTATTTAACCATCACTTACATCTACATTGATCTACAGAGTTTTTCTTTTATTTAGGCAGTAATGGATACCAGATGAACATCAGTTTGACCTGTTCGCTGCTGAAGGGCAGACAATGCGTTTCTACTTAGTGATCTTTTCTTGATTTTTTTGAGTTTCTCTTACCTTGTCACTCACTCCACATGCTTCCAAAGTTGAGTGGAGAAACAGGAGTTTATAATTTCATTTTTTTTCATGCCATCATTGAGTTGCTTGCCAAGAAGTTCTTTCTGGGATTCTGAGATGGCATAGAAATGCTCTGGTTAATTCCTTTTCTAGCTCCTTCTAGCTTCTGCTTTAAGCCCTTTACTAGGGTTTTAGGTATAGCAGATATAGTGATTCCACTGAACTGCCATTACTAGCACAATGGAAGAATACAAAGAGGGACATGCTGCCTTTCTAGGTTAAGGTGTTTGATGCAGTTATTCATGCTAATGATGTAGCCAGTTGATGCTGGTTCTAGAGGCTTGTCCCTGAAAGCAGCTTTCCTCTTTATGTGTCCACTTTGGATTTCTTTAATCTAAATGTTCATGAAGACAGGAGAAATGCTTACATCTTAATAACTTCAAGAGGACATTTTGGTTGGCAAGAGACATTGGCCGTTTTCAAACCTTTGGTTACCTCTGAGTATGGTAAGGAGTCTGTTGTGTGGTGTGCAGGTCCCGTCACTTTGTTCTTCACTGAAGGATTCCCTCTCACTGCGAAATCTCTAACATCACCTGCTGCAACAGCTGTACCTTTTGTTTTCCTTTGGATAATTCTGTTTTTCTTTTTTAATGGTTTTCTGTTTAGCTATCAAAGGATTTTCACCACAACATAAGATCACTAGCTTCGAGGAAGCCAAGGGCTTAGACCGAATTAACGAGAGGATGCCGCCTCGCAGAGATGCCATGCCCTCTGACGCCAACCTTAACTCCATCAACAAGGCTCTCACCTCAGAGACTAACGGCACGGACAGCAATGGCAGCAATAGCAGCAATATTCAGTGACCACTTCCTGTTCACTTTTTTTTTTTTTTTGAGCTGCAGGGCATGATGGGGATTGCTGCATATCAGCAGTTGGATGTTCTTGCCTCTGACAGTAGCTTATTTGCTCTGGGGGCCAGGAATTGGATTCAGTTTACACTATCATTAAAAAAGAGGGAGACAGATAGTAAACTATATTTTGGTGGGGGTGGTGATTAAACACCTCTTTTGGGTATGCCTTTTAAAAATGCTTATAGAGAAAAAAATTAAAAAGAAAGCTAATGCTAGTATATACTGCAATGTTAGGGGAATGAACATGTTTTCCTACTGCATTGGGGACTTCTAGATAGGTTAATGAAAGGCCTTTTATTCTGTTACTGGACATGAAAACTTTGTCTAATTTCTTACTCTATTGTACGTTTACAGTCGCAGCACTAAAAATGGATGACATCAAACATTTTTAACAAAATGATGTACAAACTAAGGACTATTTATTGATAATGTTTTGCTACTCTTGTCAGACAATGGCTATAAACTGAATTAGGCAGTCTTAAAAAAAAAAAAAAAAAAGAAAAAGACAAAAAAAGAATGTTGCGAATTTGTTAAAATGCCAAAAAGGACAGTTTAATTTTGTACAGATTATGCTTACCTCAGGTTTCTTTAGTGTGCTTGAATGCCCTTCTTTCCATATAACACTTATCTTATTAATTTGGCAACGAATATCTTTTCTTTAAGTTTAAAAAAAAACTGGAATAATTACATCTATCTTTTTTTGCTGTTTATATTTAGGGGTTTTGTTGATAAAATCAAGTCTTGGTTGTGGCTTGCTGAATTAAATATTTATGAGTGGTGCATTTTTAAGTATAGTGAACAAGACACCATATTAAGTACAGTGATAAAGCATCTATATTCTGTAAAAAAAAAAAAAAATCTGCCTATGCATGTTTTTTAAGAAAAAAAAAATGGCTGTATCGGCCTGTATGGGACTGTAATGCGCTTAGTGGTCTGACATATACTGGAAATGTATGTATACTGGCGTACTTTATATTCTCTAAAATGCTTAATGCCTTTGAAATTTTGTAATCAAAAAAAGCTTTGAAAAAATCTAAAGGGGAGAGTATTCTTTAAAGTTTTTAACATAAGCTTGTCAGTGCACATGTAGATGGTTAGCATGTTTAGCAAACCTTGTGAAATTATAATAAGTTTGTAGTTACATGTGAAACTCTAAATGCATGGTAACTGTTAACATCATAACAGTTTAGTTATTTTGTTCTGTTCTGTCATGTGCCACAAAATATGTACTTTTTTCACTTTTTTCCCTTTGTATATCAGTTACGGGTTACAACTGGTTCATTCTGAAAACAACAACAACAAAAGTCCATTCATATTTTTTAACAATTGTATAAGTGCCCAAGTAATTCACTACAGCCTAAAGCCTTGCCTTTGTAATTTGACTTCTGACATGTTGGCAATCAAAGCATGCACTTGTAACAATGAAAAAGAAAAAGCATTTTATATTACTACTCAATAAAATGTGCATGAACTTATAGAATTCTCATCCTTCCACTGAATCCGCTGAAGGGATTTATGGGCACAACCACCATGTGTCTTCTAGGTGCTGGCCCACCGCCACGCATCACAGGTTCACTCCAACAGGCTTCTTCCTAGGGGCCTCGTGATCTGAGGGGTGGTGCCTACTTCCACTGTAAGAATCTTGGTGGATTTGTGTCTCAAATCAGATAAGAGAAGTATATTTAAAGAGCAGATGCCATCTTCTGGCTTCCTTGAGGAGCCAGTTGAGAAACCAGAGCATTCCTTTTTATTGAAAACTAAAATTAATTTGTTATCAGGTTGTTTCAGTTGTATTGGATGCCCTATCTGCTAAAGCAAAAAGTACTAGGCTACTAAGTGCATTTTCATCACAAAAGAGAGTTGCATTTGTATTAATAAGAAAATTTGTATTTCCACGCTTCAGCTACTATCTAATCACCCGAAGATTTAAGATACACCAAATTTCAGTTTGTTTCTAACATTGTTCATCTTCAGTGCACTTTGTTTTGTAAAATAAAGTATGCCTGTTATATTAAATAATAAGGATATGGCAATTAGTGGTATAGCATACCAAAACAAAGATGTTCTAGATATAGTGTGGCAAAGACTATCCCAAGTTTATTTTAATTAATCCAGACATATTTTTCCTGTGGATATTTCTCCGTCCTAAAAAAAAAGTGGCAACCAAGGAAAATATTTAGATGCAACTTACTAGAATGATGTGAAAGAAATGATGATTCTGGTATCATTGTGTCTATTTTCTTTCTTATAACTGCAGAGAAGATATCCTGACTACAATTCATTTTTTTTTTTTTTTGGTTCCTTTCTTTTACAAATTGTGCTGAGGCAACTATGGCATAGAAATAAACATTTGACATTAAAATAAGCAGTTGATGTGAGTATTGCTTTGGTCTTTCTGATCAGTGGTTAGGAAAATAAATACTGTGTATTTTTGCATAATAGTTTGGTCTCTCAAAAAAAGTTGATATAGAACTAGTTATTTCTCCAAAAGTAGTAACACTTTCAGACATCAATTATTAGATTTCTCTCTTCACTTTTGGAGAAACTGTAGAATTCTTTACTTGCTCATACCAGTGTACATCTGGTTACACACAGACACACAGAAACCACCTCCTGTCCCCCATCCTCCTGCACCCAGTCCCCAGTGTCACTTCACTCTCATGGGATTCAAACTCAGTGCTGAATTTTCGTCTGTGTTTTCAAGGATGAAGAGCTAGATCTGACTGACCCTGCATCAGCTGTATTTCTTTCTAAAATGTCCTCTACTTCTATGCTCCTTAAAATGGTATTTGAAGAAAAGAAAGAAAAGTCTTCAGAGACCAAACTTGTGCAATGAGGAGAACAAACTCAGAGGACGAGAAACATCTCTGTTCATCTACAGTATGGGACTTAAGATGATGTCAAAGCTGGAAGTATCTCATGGCATTAGCCTAGAACATAGTGTCATGGTGATGCTGAAACCCTCAGAATGGTCTTATCCTGAAACACTTCCTTCCCTCTCACCCTCACCACATCCATGTGAAATAAATTTTAACACACATCCATTTTTCTGTCCAAAAACCAGGGCCCCCAACACAAAGTCAGCCCCATAGAAGGCACCGTGGAAATGGTCTTCCTTAAATGTCCCACACTTTTATTTGACTACTTCATGTCTCTCACTCACTGGACCCCTCTTGTCACACTCCATTAAGAAAAGGGGACCTTTCAGTTTGCCCTACCAGTTTCTTCAAAACTGAAAGCCCCTTGAGTTCAACAAAGAAAATTTATCAACTGAAAGCCCCTTCAGTTGATCTCCACAACTGAAGAGATGCCCTTTGCCCTTGTTATGTGGCTTTCCACTTTATTCCTTTCTCAAACTCCAGGCCTCTGCCCTGTTCCTTTCACTGTCCTAGGTTCTTATTTTTTCCACATACACACACACAAAATGCCTGGCAATCTTAGCCACATACCAGTTTTTATTATAATGTTAAATGTCAGCATTCCATTGTACAGTGAGTCATTGTCAGGCTTAACACTGAGCTGCTCTTTACATTTTGTTTCATGGATATTCCTTCTTTATATATTAGCCAGAAAAGACCCTGGTTAGGCCCTTTCATGAAAAATTTATTTTTAAAAAAATGCATACATAGACATGAGAAGCAGTAAGTAGTGAAATTATTGTTGTACCTGTATCTGGTGATGGAAATTTTAAGAGGCCACAGTGACAAATTGAATGCATGTGGGAAAATGGGGACCCAGCAGGAGAGAAAGAGTCTGTTTTAAGGAAGGACTGAAGAAACTTAAAAGGTGAGCAGCAGACGTGATGATAGATGTAATACCGAGCTGGTTATCCCAAAAGATGTTCTTTAAATCAGAAAGATGCCTAATTACCATAGAATAGAAGTTGCTAAGGAATGACTCTGCTTAACCAGAGAGTAAGCTGCAGGAAAGTGCAAGTGCCTCTCCTTTACTGTAAGTGTTAAAACCTGGGCAGACTTTATTCAGTACCATAGACACCTCCTGAGTGATGCTGCCTGGAAGGAGTTATACTGGATGTAGTTGAAGAAACTCTTGAAAGACAGACATTGAACTAGATGATATCTAAATTTCCCTTCCATAGTAAGATTCTAAATACCCATGCCATTATTCAGTCTTCCGAAGGCACAGAACTTTGATTTGCAAATGGTTTAAGCTTTTATTTCCAGAAGTACTGCCATGGGACAGCTTTCTGTATCAACCAACAAAGCTCTTTTATGTATTTTGCTGTATATCAGCTGAAAAGAGTCTTCGCTACATTATTAAAGTTTTAATTGACTATTATAGGATATTAGCACAAAGTTGACTTAAACTTCAGTCATAAAGCATTCTTGTCATGTTATATTTTCAAATATTTTATACCAATTGCGGGAAACATCGAGGTTTCTTCTCAACAACTCCAGATTGTCCTGAGCCTTACAAGGTGGCGTGTAAGTGTATTCACAATCTGATTCCTGCCAGTCTCATCTACCCCAAACTTGACCCTGAGCTTCAGCCATAGTGGACTTTTTAAAATGTTCGGAAGACACCAGGCTTCCTCAACCCTCTGGGTCTGTATTCATGCATCTTCTACGTGCAGATGTCAACTTTGTCTTAAATACGAGAATGAGTCATTTCCTCCTCTCTAAGCATGCAGTATCCTGTACTACCTCCGTTTCAACACTGAATCCACTTCATATAATTGTTTATTGTCTATCTGTCACTGCAGTGAGCATTGTTGCTTATCTTTGCATTCTTCGAATGAAACACTGCCTGGCATAGTGTTTCTTGGAAGAAGGGGACTGAGGGAAGGAGAAGGAAAATGGTTTTTGGCATAGCCTTATGGTGTGGGACACCCCCAGATTCCAAATGGCAAACCCATATTGAAGAACAGCTGAAACACTTACCCCAGTTCAATGTTTCCTGCTCCTCCTCCTAAGAATTTCCTGGTTCCTGAAGGTCTGAAGTGGAGCCTACATTTTAATAAGCATCCACCAAAATTCTTATGGATCAAGTTTGAGAAACCTGGTCTAATCTATCTCTACAGCAAACTTAAAATTCAGTTCTATATTTTTATTTTTACAGATTGTCTAGCACAGGCAAATATTTTACTGCTTATCATGGCTGTTACACAGGATTATGCAAGATGAATTTAATTTTCATTTATGGTTTAATGGATATGAATTTACACAAAAATGTGGGAATTATTTAAGTATGTAATACAACATTCATAACTTAAAAGGTTTTTAAGAAGGAAGCGATGGTTTTTGTTGTTGTTTCAGTGTATTAGACTTCACCCAGGAAAAGGAGATTAGTGGTGGTGGAGTATCCGAAGACTCCTGGTGAAGAATCAATGAACAAAGCTGCCTGTGCCTTGAAGAGAATGGAATGCTTTCATATCGAAAAGGTTGCTTCTTTCACCCCACCCCACTTTACCATAACAACCACACCCATTATCACCATCGGCTTGCCAGAATTTGCTCACAAAATGCCTTTTGAATATATATTCACCACCCTTGACCTTCCTGAAGTTTTAACCTGAGTCATTCCTTTGAGTTCAAAAGCACCTTCTCCAAAAAAAAAAAAAAAAATTTATTGTCAGCTATTAACATCTTAGTAAAAGTTAATTCATATGGTTCTGACAGGGCTAGTCAAAGGCTAATAAAGATAGGTGTGTTTATAGAGAGGGTAAGGCCACAGCTGGAGCACATGAGAGTGCTTGGGGACAGGATTAACCACCTGATCAACTGGGTGCATTTATTGTGTAGCTATCGCTGCTAGGCCTGTGGCAGAGAAAGGAGTACAATGAAATTCAAGACAAAATCTAGTCTCTTACAATATGCAATGGCAGTGAAAAGAAATCAATGTGGTGCCACACGTATTCACTTCTGTATAAGGTACTTTACACCAGTTCTAGCCTACAATTAGTCCTGGGTTGGAATTTTTATAGCTCTGATACTTATTAGATATCTGACCTTGAAAAACTCATTTTCTCCTGGGTGAAATGAAGGCAACGACAGTAATTAGTTCATAAGCTTTTCATGGGTTTCAAAAGGGCATGGGTTTCAAAAGTAGTAGGCATGGTGCCCGGCAGAAAATAGGCACTCAGTAAACTTGATTGTTGTATTCGGCAGCACACAGAGTCACATGAGTGCTTCAGATATTCCATAGGTGAAGACTGTGTGTGCGTGCGTGAGCACCTGTGAGGGTGCTGGGGCTGAGAGGGTAGGTGTAGTCCAGAAACCTAGGCAAACCTTATTTGCTTGGAACCTTCCTACTGAGGGGCGGTTAAAGGAACTTCCCCAGGTCGGCTGGGGGCATTGTTTCCAGTGCTGGAATTCTCGGTTTTCCTGCCTCTGGCCGCCTCCGGCCTTCTGTTTCAGCTTTCCCGACCTGCTAGCTAGGGCCCTTTCTTTCGCCTTCCTGCTTCTGGCCTGCTAGATGTCTTGTTTCAGCTTTCCCGCCTCTGACCGTCCGGGTAGAGGATTTGTCTCCGATTTCCCCACCTTTGGCACTTGGAGGTGGGAGCTCTGTGACTCAGGGTTATAAATCAGTAGCCAATCTGGAAATGGAGTCAAAGATCACTCAATCCAGAGGAAGTTTGAAAGAACCCCTCTTATTGGAGAACATGAATGGGGAGAAAATAACTCAGGGGTAAAATCTCTAGCAGCCCCAGCCTGGAATGGAATCCTCTCCGGATCCCCTCCTACGAAAGTGTAGGAGCTGTCCTTTCACTCTGCCTAATAACCTGCAGTTTCGCACACTCTGGTTCCACGACTTCTATTTGATCGGTAAAACTCACTGCGCCTTCGGGGCCCCTTTCCCCATTCTGTGGGGTTAGGAAGGACAACAGCCTAAGTTCTGGCGGCAGCTACTCTGTTCCTGTGGTGGCCTAACAGGATTCCTGGTATTCATCCAGGTGACCTGGGTTCAACTCCCCGGTTTGGGAACCAGGGAATCCAGCTGCAATTACTCGGGTTACACTAACCAAAGAAAAGCCGGAAGAATGGGGAGGCATGGAAGGAGCTCCAGTGTGAGAGAAAAAGTGAGAGCAGAGGAAAAGATCCAGAAAATAGTGATATGTTGACCACTTGGTTAAAGCAAATGAGGGGTGGGGCACACAAAGTGATGAGAATGAGAAGCTAGGATGGAGCCACACACAATGAGATACCACTATACATCTACTTGAATAGGAAAAGAGAAACACATACAAAAAAAAACATGATAATGTCAAGTGTTTATGAGAATGCAGAGCAACCGGAAGTCATATATTCCTGGTAGAAATCCAAAAATAATATAGCTACTCTGGAGAACAGTTTCGTATAAAGTTAAACGGTTTCAGATAAAGTTACTACATGACCCAGCAATCCCACTCCTAGATATTTACCTTACAAAAATAAACACTTATATTCACACAAAAACTTGTATACAAATATTTAGCTACATCACTCATAATTATCAATCTGGAAATAACCCAAATGTTCTTCAACAGACAAATGGATAAACACACAGTAGTACCTCTATCTAATAGAATAGTACTTAGCAATAACAATACTTTTTATGTGTTAATTTTGCTCCTCCCCCATAAAAAGATATGTTGAAGTCTGTGCCCCCAGTACCTCACAATGTAACATCATTTAGAAATACAGCCATTGAAAATTTAATTAGTTAAGAAGAGGTCATACTGAAATAGGATGGATTCCTAGTTCAATATGACTGGTGTCCTTATAACAGGAACCATATGAAAACGCCATGTGGCAAAGAAAAAAGAGATTTTAGTTATGCAGCGGCAAGTGAAGGAACACAAATGGTTTCTGGAAAACCACCAGAAACCAGGAAGAATCAAGAAAAGGTGTCATTACAGATTTTAGAGAGAGCATAGCCCAGCTGGCACCTTAATTTCAGACTTCTGGTCATCAGACCCCTGAGAAAATAAATTTGTGTTGTTTTAAGCCACCCAACCTTTGCTACTTTGTTATAGCAGCCCTAGGAAACTGATACACTACTGCTACATAAAATTACCTAATGCATCAAAATGGATTAGGTGGAGGAAGTGTTGAGCATTGTGAAGAGTCTGAGCATTTATCTTGCTTAAAAGTTAACAATTTTGCCTACCACAGTGTCATAGATGCTGACAGAAAAGAGGAGACTCCTGGGTCAGAAACAAAGAACTTTATTTCTCACCACACAGCAGCCAGCATGTGCTTCATGATTCAGTCAGTTCCTCTAGCACACCCAGATAAACACCATGTACACTGAGTTTTTGGCACAACTGAAGAATTCCACCTTAGAAAACGCACAGCTTTGGCCAGCCAGGTGCAGTGGCTCATGCTTGTAATCCCAGCACTTTGGAGGCTGAATCAGGTGAAGCACTTGAAGTCAGGAGTTTGAGACCAGCCTGGCCAACATGGCAATACCCTCTCTCTACTGAAAATGCAAAAACTAAATTAGCCGGATGTGATCGTAGGTGACTAAAATCCCAGCTACTCAGGATACTGAGGCAAGAGAATCGCTTGAAGGCATAGGGTGGTGGTTGCAGTGAGTTGTTGATGCCACTGCACGCCAGCCTGGGCAACAGAGTGAGACTTTGTCTCAAAGAAAAAGAACCCCCACCCCTTCCCCACAACAGCCTTATAAAGGGAGCTCCAAGCAATTAAGCCCAATGTTTGCCTCAAAAGAAGACAAAATCGTCAGGATCCTGGTTGAGAAGTAAATGTTCCTTTAGCCTTAGAGGGAGACAGTACCCCTATCTTAACAAACAATTTTGGAATATCATAGAAAATAGCCCCAAAAGGACAGCCCAGAACAAAAGCTATCACAAGATGTGTGGAAGCACGATGAAGAGTTGACACAAACAGAAGTCACTCTTGGAAGATTACTTAGTATAAGATTCCATTTTCATGACATTCTGGAAAACGCAAAGCTATTGTGACAGGTTACACAAGCAAATGATTCTCAGGATTTGTGGTGGGGGTAAAGGTCAAAGAGAAAGGATGAAGGAATTTTGAGGTGTAGTGGAACTATTCTTTTAATTGGTTGTGGTGATGGTTCTATCAGTCTACACACATGTTAAAACTCAGAAATGTACATCAAAACTAAAGCTAGTTTTACTGTATATAAATTTAAATGTTAAGAAATTAATAAAACCAAATACTAGCAGATAAAAAATACTTGTTATGAAAAGAAGACGTTGAATCTGAAAGTGTTACAATTACCGTTCTAATCATTCTGTCTTTTTCTAGTTCACTGATAGTTTCTAAAATGCTATTTTCGTTTAAGGGATCAGTGGTCAGAGACAGCCTGGTATGAACCATTTACACAAGCCTAGGAAGGTTCATGTATACATGTCCACAGGAAACACACACAATAAAATCTCTGAGAATTAGAAGACACACATTAGGTTTTTAATGTCTGTTTCTGACATTTGCTCAATTTAAGAGGAATGAGTCTTCAGGGAAAATGGTTCTCCAATTGTACCAACTTCCAATTAATTTCAAGCAACCAATTATACAATGTATTTCTTTTAAAAAATAGAGTTTTGACCTGACCTCTTTGGCTGAATCAGAAGACCAGACTTTTCCTGCAAATATGTAGGCATTTTTCATTTTAGAAATGAAATGGAATGCGACATTATACCTGACCTCTTTTTCCATCACAAACCAGGTCATCTGCACTGAAACCCTTTCTTTCCCCCTTCAGTTTTAATTTATTTTCCAATATCCTTTTCTTGTAAGAAACATTTTAACTTTATTTATTTATTTTTGTAATTTGACAGTTTAATTACATCAATAATATTTGCTCAAATAATTTCAAATACTGTCATTACAAAAAAAATAGACACTGAATATATCTATTAGACCATCAATCTGTTTTTGAAACATACGATTAAATTATTTTATTGTTTGAACTTTGGATTATTCTTCATAATAAACACTCTGATTTAGAGTAATGTATATACCAGTGTGAGTTTCTTACTTCTTTCTAGGGTGATTAATATGATTTTTATTTTCATTTATCAGATTTTCAGAGTTGATTTTTAAAATTATTTTCCACATTAACTATGCCTGTAAAGTTTCTTTCCAGAAAACTCTGTGATGTTGTTTAAAGTGTAAATTTTGGACAAAGGTCATTCTACAATTATTTCATTTGCAGGGGTTCTGGCTCATAGGAATTTTCTATTGAGTAAGATTAGAGAATCAATTAAAGGATTTGCTAACTGCTTTATATAATATTTTTCCAGTATAGTTACTCTGGTGTCCTGTATGGCATATAGCTTGTACAAAGGTCTTTTCAAAATAATTATGTGCATAAGATTTTTCTCCAGTACTTATTTTCTTTTTCTTATATGTGTGTGTGTGTGTGTGTGTGTGTGTGTGTGTGTACTTTATTGCACTTTAGGTTCTGGGGTACATGTGAAGAACATGCTGGATTGTTGCATAGGTACATACATGGCAATGTGGTTTGCTGCCTGCATCCCCATCACCCATATCTGGCATTTCTCCCGAGGTTATCCCTCCCCAACTCCCTACCCCACACTGTCCCTGCCCTAGTCCCCCCACAACAGACCTCAGTGTGTGATGCTCCCCTCCCTGTGTCCATGTGTTCTCATTGTTCAACACCCACCTATGAGTGAGAACATTCAGTGTTTGATTTTCTGATCTTGTGTCAGTTTGCTGAGAATGATGGTTTCCAGGTTCATTCATGTCCCTAAAAAGGACACGAACTCATCACTGTTTATGGCTGCATAGTATTCCATGGTGTATATGTGCCACATTTTGCCTGTCCAGTCTATCATCGATGGGCATTTGGGTTGGTCCCAACTCTTTGCTATTGTAAACAGTCCTGCAATGAACATACGTGTGGATGTGTCTTTATAACAGAATGATTTATAATCCTTTGGATATATACCCAGTAATGGGATTGCCAGGTCAAATGGACTTTCTATTTCTAGGTCCTTGAGGAATTGCCACACTGTCTTCCACAATGGTTGAACTAATTTATAGTCCCACCAACAGTGTAAAGTGTTCCTATTCTCCACATCCTCTTTAGCATCTGTTGTCTCCAGATTTTTTAATGATCGACATTCTAACTGGTGTGAGATGGTATCACAATGTAGTTTTGATCTGCATTTCTCTAACGACCAGTGATGATGAGCATTTTTTTCATGTTTGTTGGCCTCATATATGTCTTCTTTTGAAAAGTGTCTGTTCATATTTTTCACCCACATTCGAATGGGTTTGTTTGTTTTTTCTTATAAATCTATTTTAGTTCTTTGTAGATTCTGGATATAAGTCCTTTGTCAGATGGGTAGATTGCAAAAATTTTTTCCCATTCTGTTGGTTGCTGGTTCACTCTAATGAGTGTTTCTTTTGCTGTACAGAAGCTCTGGAGTTTAATGAGATCCCATTTGTCTATTTTGGCTTTTGTTGCCAATGCTTTTGGTGTTTTAGTCATGAAGTCCTTGCCTATACCTATGACCTGAATGGTTTTGCCTAGGTTTTCTTCTAAGGTTTTTATGGTGTTAGGTCTTATGTTTAAGTCTTTAATCCATCTGCAGTTTAATTTTAGTGTAAGGTGTCAGGAAGGGGTCCAGTTTCTGCTTTTTGCACATGGCAAGCCAGTTTTCACAACACCATTTATTAAACAGGGAATCCTTTCTCCATTGCTTGTTTTTGTCAGAATTGTCAAAGATCAGATGGTTGTAGATATGTGGCATTGCCTCTGAGGCCTCTGTTCTGTTCCATTGGTCTATAGCTCTGTTTTGCTACCAGTATCACACTGTTTTGATTACTGTAATCTTGTAGTATAGTTTGAAGTCCGATAGTGTGATGCCTCCAACTTTCTTCTTTTTGCTTAGAATTGACTTGGCTATGCGGGTTCTCTTATAGTTCCATATGAAGTTTAAGGTGTTTTTTTCCAGATCTGTGAATAAGGTCATTGGTAGCTTGATGGGGATAGTGTTAAATCTGTAAATTACTTTGGGCAGTGTGGCCATTTTCACAATATTGATTCTTCCTAACCATGAGCATGGAATGTTTCTCCATCTGTTTGTGTCCTCTCTTGTTTCATTGAGCAGTGGTTTGTAGTTCTCCTTGAAGAGGTCCTTTACATTCTTTGTTAGTTATATTCCTAAGTATTTTATTGTCTTTGTAGCAATTGTGAATGGCAGTTCATTCTTGATTTGGCTCTCTTTAAGTCTGTTATTGGTGTATAGGAATGCTTGTCATTTCTGCACATTGATTTTGTATCCTGAGACTTTGCTGAAGTTGCTTATCATCTTAAGGAGATTTTAGACTGAGACAATGGGGTCTTCTAGATATACAATCATGTCGTCTGCAAATAGAGACAATCTGACTTCCTCCTTTCCTAATTGAATACCCTTTATTTCTTTTTCTTGCCTTATTGCTCTGGCTAGAACTTCCAATACTATATTGAATAGGATTGGTGAGAGAGGGCATCCTTTTCTTGTGCTAGATTTCAAAGGGAATGCTTCCAGTTTTTGCCCATTCAGTATGAAATTGGCTGTGTGTTTGTCATAAATAGTTTTTATTATTTTGAGGTACATTTCATCTATACCTAGTTTATTGAGAGTTTTTTAGCATAAAGCGCTGTTGAATTTGGTTGAAGGCCTTCTCTGCATCTGTTGAAATAATCATGTGGTTTTGTCTTTGGTACTGTTTATGTAGTGAATTACGTTTATAGACTTGCCTATGTTGAACCAGCCTTGCATCCCTAGGATGAAGCCTACTCGATTATGATGGATAAGCTTTTTGATATGCTGTTGCAATCAGTTTGCAAGTATTTTATTGAAGATTTTTGCATCTATGTTCATCATGGATATTGGTCTGAAGTTTTCTTTTCTTGTTGAATCTCTGCCAAGTTTTGATATCGGATGATGCTGGTCTCATAAAATGATTTGGGAAGGATTCCCTCTTTTTGGATTGTTTGGATTAGTTTCAAAAGGAGTGGTACCAGCTCCTCTTTGTATGTCTGGTAGAATTTGGTGGTGAAATCTGGACCTGAGCTTTTTTTGGTTGATAGGCTATTAATTGCTGTCTCAACTTCAGCCCTTGATATTGGTCTATTCAGGGTTTCGACTGCTTCCTGGTTTAGGCTTGGGAGGGTGTGAGTGTCCACGAATTTATCCATTTCTTCCAGATTTACTGGTTTATGTGCATAGAGTTGTTTGTAGTAATCTCTGATGGTGGTTTGTACTTCTGTGGAATCTGTGTTGATATCCCCTTTATTGTTTTTTATTGCATCTATTTGATTATTCTCCTTTTGCATTTTTATTAATCTGGCTAGTGGTCTATTATGTTTATCTTTTCAAAAAACCAGCTCCTGGATTTACTGATTTTTTGAAGGGTTTTTCTGTCTCTATCTCCTTCAGTTCTGCTCTAAGTTATTTTTTGTCTTTTGCTAGCTTTTGAGTTTTTTTGATCTTGCAGCTCTAGCTCTTTCAATTTGATGATAGGGTGTTGATTTTAGATCTTTCCTTGCTTCTCATGTGGGCATTTACTGCTATAAATTTTCCTCTAGACACTGCTTTAAATGTGTCCCACATATTCTGGTACATTATGTCTTCATTCTTGTTGGTTTCTAAGAACATCTTTATTTCTGCCTTCATTTCGTTGTTTATGCAGTTAACATTCAAGAGTCAGTTGTTCAGTTTCCATGAAGCTATGCGGTTCTGAGTTAGTTTCTTAATCCTGAGTTCTAATTTGATTGCATTGTGGTCTGATTGACTGTTTGTTATGATTTTTGTTCTTTTACATTTGCTGAGAAGTGATATACTTCCAATTATGTGATCAATTTTAGATTAGGTGTGATGTGGTGCTGAGAAGAATGTATATTCTGTGGATTTGGGGTGGAGAGTTCTGTAAAGGTCTATTAAGTTTGCTTGGTCCAGATCTGAGTTCAAGTCCTGGATTTCCTTGTTAATTTTCTGTCTCATTGATCTGTCTAACATTGACAGTGGAGTGTTAAAGTCTTCCACTATTATTGTGTGGTAGTCTAAGTCTCTGTAGTTCATGAAAAATTTGCTTTATTTATCTGGGTTCTCCTGTATTTGTTTCATATATATTTAGGATCATTAACTCTTCTTGTTGCATTGATCCTTTTACCATTATGTAATGCCCTTCTTTGTCTCTTTTGATCTTTGTTGGTTTAATGTCTATTTTACCAGAGACTAGGATTGCAATGCCTGTGTTTTTTTTTTTTCTTGCTCTCCATTTGCTTGGTAAATCTTCCTCCATCCTTTATTTTGAGCCTATGTGTGTCCTTGCACATGAGATGGGTTTCCTGGATACAGCACACCAATGGGTTTTGACTTTTTATCCAATTTGCCAGTCTGTGTCTTTTGATTGGGGCATTTAGCTCATTTACATTTAAGGTTAATATGGTTATGTGTGAATTTGATCCTGCCATTTTGATGGTAGCTGGTTGTTTTGCCCATTAATTGATGCAGTTTCTTTATTGTGTCTATGGTCTTGACCATTTGGTACATTTTTTGGAGTGGCTGGTACTGGTTGTTTCTTTCTACGTTTAGTGCTTCTATCAGGAGCTCTTGAAAGGCAGACCTGGTGGTGATGAAATCTCTGAGCAATTGCTTGTTTGTGAAGGATTTTATTTTTCGTTCACTTATGAAGTTTAGTTTGACTGGATATGAAATTCTAGGTTGAAAGTTCTTTTCTTTAAGGATGTTGAATATTGGCCCCCACTCTCTTCTGGCTTTTAGGGTTTCTTCTGAAATATCTGCTGTGAGTCTGGTGGACTTCCCTTTGTGGGTAACCCGACCTTTCTCTCTGGCTGCCCTTAGCATTTTTTCCTTAATTTCAACCCTGGTGAATCTGATGATTATGTTCCTTGGGGTTGCTCTTCTTCAGGAATATCTTTGTGGTGTTCTCTGTATTTCCTGGACTTGAATATTGGCCTGCCTTACTAGGTTGGGGACGTTTTCCTGGATAATATCCTGAAGAGTATTTTCCAGCTTGGATTCATTCTCTCTGTCACATTCAGGTACACCTATCAAACATAGATTAGGTCTTTTCACATAATTCTATATTTCTTGGAGGCTTTGTTCATTATTTTTTTCTCTTTTTTTCTCTAATCTTGCCTTCTCATTTTATTTCATTGAGTTTGTCTTCAATCTCTGATATCTTTTTTTGCTTCATCAATTTGGCTATTGAAACTCGTGTATGCTTTGCGATGTTCTTGTGTTGTGTTTTTCAGCTCCATCAATTCATTTATATTCCTAAGCTGTTTATTCTCGTTAGCATTTCTTCAAACCTTTTTCAAGATTCTTAGTTTCTTTGCATTGGGTTAGAACATGTTCTTTTAGCTCAGAGAAGTTTGTTATTACCCACCTTCTGAAGACTGTTTCTGTCAACTCATCAGTCTCATTCTCCATCCAGCCTTGTTCTCTTGCTGGTGAGGAGTTGTGTTCCCTTGGAGGAGGAGAGGCGTTCTGGTTTTGTGTGTTTTCATCCTTTTTGCACTGGTTTCTTCCCATCTTTGTGTATTTATCTACCTGTGGTGTTTGTAGTTATTGGCTTTTAGATGAGATCTCTCAGTGGATGTCCTTTTTGTTGATGATGAAGTTATTTCTGTTTTTTAGTTTTCCTTCTAACAGTCAGGCCCCTCTGCTATAGGACTGCTGGAGGTCTACTCCAGACCTTGCTTGCCTGGGGATCACCTGCAGCAGCTGCAGAACAGTAAGGGTTGCTGCCAGTTTCTTCTTGTTATCTTTGTCCCAGAAGGATACCCGCCAGATGTCAGCCTGAGCTCTGCTTTATGAGATGTCTCTTTGGATATATGGGGTTCGGAAAGTTGCTTGAGGAAATAGTCTGTCCTTTATTGGAGCTCAAGTGCTGAGCTTTGGGCTCTGTTGTACTGTTCAGAGCTGCTGAGCTGGTAGGTTTAAGTCTGTTGCAGCAGAACTCATAACTGCCTTTTTTCTCCAGGTGCTCTGTCCTGGGAAGGTGGGGCTTTATTTATAAGTTCCTGACGTGCTGCTGCCTTTTTTCAGAGGTGCTCTGCCCATCAAGGAGGTAGCCTAGTCACAGTCTACCAGCAGAAGCATTGCTGAGCTGCTGTGGGCTCTGCCCAGCTGCTGTGTGAACTTCCTTGAAGTTTTGTTTATAGAGGTATAGTTAGAACTGCCTCAGTAATGGCGGACTGCCTCAGTGATGGCAGATTGCCTCGGTAATGGTAGTCTGTCTCAGTAATGTCGGACTGTCTCTGTAATGGCAGATTGCCTCAGTAATGCCACATTGCCTCGGTAATGGTGGACTGCCTCGGTAATGGAGGACTGCCTTGGTAGTGGTGGACTGCCTCGGTAATGGCAGACGCCCTTCCCCTCAAAGAGCTGGACCATCCCGGGTCCGGTTGTGCTTACTGTGAAACTCTCATTCCAGAGTGTTTCAGATTGCTGGTCTTTGTGGGGGTGGGACTGGCGGAGCCAGATCACCTGGCTCCCTGTTTTATCCCCCTTTCTTTCAGTTGAACTGGTGACTCTGTCTTTCAGGCATTCCAGTCGCCAGTTGAAACAGCACCTGGATTTGTGTGAGTTTTTGTGTGGAGACCTGCTGCGCCCATGCTGGAGACTCATGGCGCTTTTCTGCTCAGGAATCTCCTGGTCTATGGGCAGTAAAAATTTATTTGGAAATGTGGCAATCACTCACCCTCTGTGTTTTCACTGAGAACTACAATCCAGAGCTGTTCCTATTCAGCCATCTTGGATCCTCTCACATTTTAACTTTAAAATGTCTCAGAGTATGTCAGGCAGAGCTGATATTTTGGGGAACCAGCATAGAAGGTGGTTAATTAATTTCATAACAAATGTTTTTGACCTCCTATTACCAAGCCTTTTTGTATGGAGTAGATATTTTGTGTAAAATGAGCCACTTAGGTCATAAATATAGTAGCTGAAAAAGATAATGGAACGTTGCTGTGTTTTAATTTAGCACATAAGTCCAGCTTCTCAACTATGACTTGTTTTACAACGATAACAATTAAAGCAACTTCCTCAAGTTTTTCAGCTCTTAAAAGAAAAGGAGTAGAGAAAAATTAGTTATACTACTGCACATAGGAAGTCACCTGAAAACACTGAGTTAATTGTCCTTGCTTCCAGATGTTTCTTCTCAAATCCTCAGACACTTTTATTTTCCTCTGATTTCTCCATTGATGCCAGCTTCCTTGAGTCATTCCAATCCATCCTCCCCACAACTGTGCCACAAGCAGCCTTTACAGGAAAGAGATGCCCCAGAGTCACACTTTCTGTCACCTGATTGCAACCTTAAGCTGTCTGGCATATTTTGTTTTCGTCATTCCAATTTTTGTTTTTTATAATATCTTTATATTAATTCTTGCATTTTTATTATTAAACACAACCCAATATTTTTGGCCAAAGCCACTGTGAGTACAATTACAAACAAAATATTTAAGAAGCAGAGTTGCTCATATGATCAACTGTGACTAGGCTCCATTTTAATAACAGAAAATGTTTGATTGCTCAGCTATCTGAAGACACAGAGAAATAATGAAAATGGGTCACCAGGTCTAAGACTTTGCCTTCTAGCTCACTGCTTTGAGTAAAATACTGGAGCAAATCATTTTGGCAATAAGAATACCTCTTTAGAAATAAAAATGGAAAAAGTACAAATTCCTAGAAAAAATGTACAGTCAGAAGCCATAGCTTATTATCTTAGATAAATATTGTTTAATCTGAACCCTGGAAGAAAAAATTACTGCTATTTTCAAACAGAGTTTGAAGCAATCTCCTGGTCTGCTTCTTTAACATTTATCAGTGACTTGGCAGCTCCATCCTATTCAAGTATATCCTTTTGGCCACACTGTCAGTCTGCTCCACCATCTTCTCTCTCTCTCACCTGCATCCTAAATCATGGACCTTCTTGTTGTCTTCTTATAGTTTTTCAATGTTATTCCCTGAAAGTAATTTTCTCCAATGCCCAGTGTATTTTAAAAGGGATTTTATGACTCCGATCTTTCCCAGTGAACCACTGCTGCTTCTATTCCAATAGAGATAAACACTTTTTTAGTTAGCTACTATCTGAGTTTTCAAGTTATACTCCAATCAAATTTTATTTTAGTTTATCTGATGTTAGATAATATCAAGATGGTTGCCAGATTTGAGTATGCACATTAACATGCAAGCTATTTAAGGAACACTGAGGTTCTTCCTCCACCTAGGTGCTTAATATGTACCTGTGAAATGAATGAATGAATCACAACTAGCCTCTACTATCATATGGGAAATATATGATATACTAAACATAATTTATAATTAATTCCTTAGGAACTTGAGTTTGGATATAGCCTGAAGTGAGTGATGGGGCCTACAGTGTAATAAATGAAAGGGAATTTTCTAGCAGATGGCAATTCTCTGTGAAAGAAGGGCAATGGTGAGTGTCCAGTAGCCTGCTTATCAAATGTTAAAAGAAAGAATGAAATGAGACAGTGAAATACTGGACAAAATTAGCGGCAGGCTGGGAATTATGGAATGAAATACAGAATGCAGTCAAAAAGAAGCCATAAAAGGCCAAGCACTGTGGCTCACATCTGTAATCCCAGCACTTTGGGAGGCCGAGGCGGGTGGATCACGAGGTCAAGAGATTCACACCATCCTGGACAACATGGTGAAATCCTGTTTGTACTAAAAATGCAAAAATGATCTAGGTGTGGTGGCACGCGCCTGTAGTCCTAGCGACTCTGGAGGCTGAGGCAGGAAAATTACTTGAACTCAGGAGGCCGAGGTTGCAGTGAGCCAAGATCATGCCAATGCACTCCAGCCTGGGAACAGAGTGAAAAGTCCAGAACACCAGGGACTTCTACTGTGAAGTAAATGTACAACAAAGAAAACAATTATCAGCATGCGGAAGTCACCAAAAGGCATCAGCAGCAGGGTTAGTGTGACTAGATGGGATGTTGGTCTCTGAAAGATGTCCTTAACTTCTGTTAGTGCTCCTCTCACTTCACATATCCCCACCCAAACACACATACACACACATGCAGCAAGAGTCATCCAAGATGAAAAGGATATGCTGTACAATGTTTATATCTATAGAGGATTGCTAGATATAGTATTCATATTTTATTGGGCAAAGAAAGCAGTAATCATGCCCCAAGTCACTTGATAGGGTTGGAAAATAATGAACTGAGAGAGAATACTTGTATTAAAGAGGCTGAACTTAAATTACTTCTTGATATTTGGCCCAATTATGAGGGTCTCCATTATTTCACAGGGGAATTTTAACTTCCAAGTTAAAAAAAAAAAAAAAAGCAGACCTGAATCTCTAGCTTGCTGATATTTGACAAAACAATCTATAGAATTTCCGTGATTCTCAAGCCAAACCTCAGCAAAGAAGCACTACAGACATTTTAAATAAAGGGAATGGGAAATCACAGAGGAAGTCATGCCTTCATCAGACTTTAGAGAGAAACCAGGTTAAACAGGAAAAATGATGTGTTCTAGGCATTAACTGGCTTATAGTTATTTACATGTTAAGTTTAAGAATTGTTAATGATCCAGTCAACTATTTGTTTTAGCAAATTATCCCCTCAGGACCAGATTGGAAACACTATTTTATATTCTTAAGGTGTGAAAAGGAGACAGCACAAGCTGCATCTCTAGATATATTTATAAATATAAGTGAAATGCCTGTGTAAACATACTAACTGTACTTGCTAAATATTCAGACAGTAGTAAAAATGAGAAGGCAGTTAAGTATGTATTAAGACTTCTTTTCAAATATAGTATCCTTGGAAATATTCTTCTAAATAGCTCAGTTTGAACAACAATTTCCTTAGCTCAGTAAATCTATTCTTACTGTCATATTCAACAGTGGTTGGGAGAAGCTGCTTAATAAGGAACTACTCTCCCCTTGTCTTCTCATTTCTCGCTTCCTTTCTCTTCCTCTCTCCTCTCTCCCATCCTTTTTTCTCCGTCCATTTGCATTTTCTCCCCTCCTTTC
Organism: Cheracebus regulus; assembly: GCA_963574635.1. Classification (NCBI taxonomy): domain Eukaryota; kingdom Metazoa; phylum Chordata; class Mammalia; order Primates; family Pitheciidae; genus Cheracebus; species Cheracebus regulus. Next base: position 5,285 of record CAUYQU010048845.1, on the reverse strand, counting down.
CTCTCTCTGTCTCTTCTCTCACCCTCCCCATCTCATCTTATACTGACATTAATTAGGAGCAGAGCAAACACATTGTGCAAGCAATGAAAAAGATGCTTTTATTCTTTCAGTGAATAACTACAGAGATTTACCAAGTTCCAGGATTGAAGCTACATACTTTTGATTATGGAGCAAATAAGGCAAACACGGTTGCTACCCTTAGAGTATGTACAGTCTGTAGGAAGACAGAGAACCGAGAGACAATAACAAAATGTGTAATGCATGTCATGGTAGATATTCTGATAGACAAAATGTTAAGGGAATCCCAGAATAAGAGAAATTCACCTAGTCCATGTTATTTCTCTCTAGGCACATGGGAACATAATCTTACTGAATTTCTTGAAAGAGTCTGACAGGAACAATTAGATTTTAATGGATTTCATACTGATAATTTGACAAATTTCTCCTGCCTGTTCATTTTTTTTTTTTTGCCTTAACTGTAGTTGTTATGAAATCAAACAAGGTGAATTAAGGATTTTTGAGTGGTATTTATACAATTCTCAAAGAAGTACATGTTATTTTTTTTTAAATTATGAATAAGAAATGAATTTTCTAATTTTATTTATTTATTTTTTTTAAGGCAGGGACTTCCTTGCTCTAGTCATTATACTGGGCTCTGGGAACAAATGGTGGCTAAAATAGGTAGAGTCCTGCTCTTGTGGGCATTTGATAAAGCAGCAGAGTTACATTTAGTTACCTTCAGTAAATAAGGTATTAAATATATCAAAAGAGTGAAAGGTGTTTTAGTTTCAGTTTTACAAAAGCAGAGGCTGAGACGGAGCTTTGGATGCTTGTAGTTTATCCTAAGAAACAGGAATGAGGGAATAGAGAAGGTGAGATGGAAAGCATCACTCATGTAGTTGCAAAGTACAGAATCCCTCCTAGAACCACCCCCTTCTAAGAAGAAATGGTAGATTTATCCATCCACTCCCATTGTTGAAGGCTGCTCACTGGAGGCATAAACTCTTCTAGATTCCCGCACTGTGCTGGCATGTGGGCCAAGAGAATTCTTTCTGTGTCTAAGGACACAGGACAGAATGAAGAAAGATACTCTGCTCGGGCTTGGGGCCTGACACTAAGGTGAGCATGAGCGAAAGAAGCTGTCCACCACAGCTGCACTGAAACAGAAGTGCAGAGGTTGAGGGGATGTTTCAGAGACCCAAGGCATGAGCTACAAACGGCATTTTGAGACTGTTTTTCCTGATGATGAGCAAAGCATTAGGATTCAAATCTCCAAGAGAGAAAAAAATAAGCAGACAGAAATCCATTTCTATTCACTTTCTTATAAAATTGGTTTGAGGATGAGATCCAGTCCCTAAATAATTTATCTTGATTCATTTTTTCCAGCTTAGGAAATACCCTGGGAACACCCAAATAAAATATTTTGGTCCTCATGACTTTCTTTTCTTTCTGCATAAGCCCCATGGTCTAATGGCCTTATGTTGTTTGAAAAGGAATTGATACTATGATGAAGGAAACAAGCAGGAAGCTACAGACAGAAGCTGATGGATTGATCCCATAGGCTTTGCCAAAGGAACGTGCAGAAACTATTTATATATATAAGAGTTAGGCTGTTATTTGTATTTGAATAGTGTGTTCTAACCCACCACCAGCATAGTGTAATGCTGTTTTTTTCCTGAATAACAGAGATGGGTTTACTTTTATCATTCCACACCTTACTCTGGATATATTCTGGTCAGTAACAAGCATTTGTAATTAAATGATATAAATAAGAGTGGTAGTCTGTGTTTCTGTGACCAACTTTAAAAGTGCCTATGTGAAGCCTGGGCATGATGGCAGGCTTCCTGTAATTCCAGCAGTTTTGGAGGCTGAGGCAGAAGGATCTCCTGAGGTCAGGAGTTTGAGACCAGCCTGGGCTACATAACCAGATCCCATCTCTACAAAAAAATAAAAATAGTTAAGCAGGCATGGTGGCACAGGCCTGCAATCCTAGCTACTCAGAAGGCAGAGGTGGGAAGACCTCTTGAGCCCAGGAAAGCAGGAGAGTCTGAATGATTACACTACTGCACTCCAGCCTGTGACAGAGCAAGTGTCTCTGAAAACAAAAATAAGTGCCTGTGTGACTAAAATATTTCACAATAATATTTACCATTTGCTTTTTCTGGAAAAGTGTTAAAATTGGTAAATTAAAGTGAAAGCTATTTAGGAATCTCTTCTATTATTCTTCCAACTTTTCTATAAGTTTAGAGATTTTTTTTCAAAATGAAATTTTAGCAAACATTGCACGATACATGACCATGTAAGATATATATGATTGATGAAAAATGGTCAAAAGTATAAATAAATGAAAATTTAAAAATCAAGATATACCATTACCCAAAAGAGAGAAGGAGGTTTTGCTATAACCTTCTAGACTTTTTCTTCTTGGAAACAAATTATATACATGTACACATAAATAACATTACAAAATAGACATATATTATACGTGCCAGTCTTTCTATAAGGTGCTTTTTCTTTCAAAATACTCATGATCTCTTCTGTTAACAAATATGTTAATATATTTCTTCTTAGTAAATACCTACTATTAAATCATTTGACATATAGTTATAAATGTTTTAAATATCTTATTGTTAGACATTTGGTCTAACAAAAGACCAAATATTATAATTTGGTTTATAATTTTTCTCTATTTTAAATATAATTATATTATATGCCTCCAATATAATAGATAATGCAATTTTTATTATGTTATAATTATTGCTGTCTAGGAAACATCTTTGTACATAAACCCAGGCCCTCCTATGAGCATATTCTGATGAGATAATTTCCTCTAAGTAGAATAGCTATGTCAAAAGTTATGTACTTTCAAAATTTAGGTTTTTGAGATTTTGCTTTCAGCCAACATGGAATTATAGGTATTAATTGTATCCTCCTGCCTAAAACAACCCAAAACAATAAATAAAATATATAAAACAACCATTTATAATATATTGAACAGGTGGTAAAAAAGGACCATAATACCTAAGAGAGGACAGAAAATGTCTTGTATTTATTACCTTAAGAGAGTATCCAGGCCCTGGCACAGGGAGGCAAAACTCAATATTCATGAGCACTGGTATAGTACACAAATGGTGTTTTAGTCCCTCCTCACACTGCTATAAATAACTACCTGAGACTGGGTAATTTATGAAGAAAAAAAGATTTACTTTACTGAGAGTTTCACAGGCTTAACAGGAAGAATGACCAGGAGAGCTCAGGAAACTTACAATCATGGCAGAAGGTGAAGAGGATGTAAGTATGTCTTACCATGGTGAAGCAGGAAAGAGAGGGGGATGGGGAAGTGACACACACTTTTAAAGCATCAGATCTTGTGAGAACTCACTCACTATCAAGAGAACAGCAAACGGGAAATTGCTCCCATGATCCAGTCACCACCAGGGCCCTCCCCCACCAATTACAATTGAATTGTAATTGGTAGTTACAATTCAAGAATTATAATTGTTGAATTACAAGTGAACATGAGATTTGAGTGGGGACCCAGACATAAACCATATCATTCTGCCCCTGACCCTTCCCAAATCTCATATCATTCTCACATTATTCTCATCTGAGACAAGGAAAGTCCCTTTTACCTGTGATACTGTAAAATCAAAACAAGTTAGTTACTTCCAAGATACAGGCATTGGATAAATGGTCCTATTCCAATGAGAGAAATTGGCCAAAACAAAGGGGCCACAGGCCCCATGCAAGCCTAAATCCCAGTAGGACAATCATTAAATCTGAAGACTCCAAAATAACTTCCTTTGACTCCATTCCTTGTATCCATTTCTATTTTATTTTTATTATTTAATTAACAAAATGGTTTATATTTATCATGTACAACGTAATGTTTTGAAATATGTATACATTGTGAAAGGGCTTAATAAAGGTAAGTAACAGATGCATTACCTTACATATCATTTTTTTTGTGAGAACACCTAGAAACTTTGCTCAGTGATTTTCAATATAATACATTTTTATTAACTATAGCCACCATGTTGTACAATTGTTCTCTTTAACACATTCTCCCTATTCAACTGAAATTTTCTGTTCTTAATCAACATGTGACCAAGTCTCCACCCATGTTCCAGCCCTAGTTACTACAATTCTACTCTCTACTTCCATTAATTCACCTTTAAGATCACACAGGTAAATTACCTGGGCGTGGTGGCACAGGTTTGTAGTCCCAGCTACTCAGGAGGCTGAGGAAATGGAGTCACCTGAACCTGGGAGGCCGAGGTTACAGTGATGTACTCCAGCCTGGTGACAGAGCAAGACTATGTCTCAAAAAAAAAAAAAAATTTCTGCATATAAGTGAGATCATGCAGTATATGTCTTCCTTTGTCTGGCTTATTTCAGTTAAAATAATGTTCCTCAAGCTCATCCATGTTTTTACAAATGACAGAATTTTCTTCTTTTTAAGGCTGAATTTCTGTTGCATGTGTGTGTATATTATACATATGTGCATGTAATATATACATATTATATATGTATAATATATAATATAAAATAATATATTTTATATAAATAATATATGACACATAGAAGAAATTTAATATATTACATATTTTATATATAATATATAAAATATATTTTAAATATATTTAACATAAAATATATGGTTTATATATAATATATATTATTCATATATAAGACATAAAAATATATTTATATATACATATATTTATATATATTTATATATGTATATATTATATACATATCTATATATATATCATATGCACATGAATAATATCTTTATATATAACTATATATAGTTAAATATAGGCATTTTATATATATAATATATGTGTCATATATATAATATGTATATATATATATATATATATATATACTCATGATCTCTTCTCTCTGTTCTCATGATCTCTTCTCTCTGTTAACAAATGTTAATATATTTCTTCTTAGTAAATACCTACTATTAAATCATTTGACATATAGTTATAAATGTTTTAAATATTTTATTGTTAGACATTTGGTCTAACAAAAGACCAAATATTATAATTTGGTTTATAATTTTTCTCTAAATATAATTATATTATATTCCTCCAATATAAATAATGCAATTTTTATTATGTTATAATTACTGCTGTCTAGGAAACATCTTTGTACATAAACCCAGGCCCTCCTGTGAGCATATTCTGATGAGATAATTTCCTCTAAGTAGAATAGCTATGTCAAAAGTTATGTACTTTCAAAATTTAGGTTTTTGAGATTTTGCTTTCAGCCAA